>VXAV01009064.1:220561-235397 GCA_013399715.1 Alectura lathami | reverse complement strand
TTTTTTTATGTCATTGTTGTTTTTGTGATTTTTTTATTTTGTACCACCATGTCTGTCAGTGCATTGCACTGCAGTAATTTGTTGCCTTCAAGAGAAAGCTGAATAAACTTTGAAAAAGCACAAACAAAATAAAATGAGGGGTAGCCCACGGAAGTGTGTATGCCTGCAACTAATTTTCATTTATTAAAATAAGCTAGTTAGAGGCTAACTTGTCTTGGTTACATGTTTTATCTGCCTTAAATTGTGGAGCTACAAATGCTTACTTTGTTGTCCCCTCTCTTAAGTCATTTGAACTGGTGTTCTTACATGAAGACAAAACACAGTAGCATTAGGAAGGTGAGTTGCTCTGTGTCTAAGTGTGAGAAAATATCAGTATCACAAAAGCTGAAGTAGATTAGAGCTCTAAACTGAAACTTTTTTTTTTCGGAAAAAAAAAAAAAAAAAAAAAAAGGAACAGCTCAAGCATCTCTTTCTGATTGTTTTCAGGTACACCCTCTTTATTCCTATGAATAGATTCTGCTTCTGCCCTAGTAAATCCCTGGTATCATCACGTTTTCCTGGGAGTGAAGTGACAGCACTGGCACATTGCCGCAGTTGGCTGAAAATAGTTAAGGACCACTGCACGAAGCAGGGTCATGGTTCCTGGATCTGTAGACAAAGATTTGTTCCTACCCTTAAAGTTGAGGCAGCATATAGACCTTTAGGGGAGATGTGTCTTTGCACCTAGTTTCCACTATACGTATATTTTAAAAAAAAAGAATCTTGTCTCACTTAAACTATACATATTAAAATCTGGGATAAGGTCTGCAAGTATGAATTAGCAGAGTTCGGCTGCCTTAACTCATTTTAGGGACTGCTCAGGTGTTACTGCTCAGGTGGTGTAACACTAGCTTATTGGACCTGTTTCACTGCGTGGTTCTGGGGTAAAAAGAAGTCTCTGGTGTAAATGTATTTTGCTGTGTACGTGATACAAGTTATGTATCAAGGCTGAATCATTTTATATTGACTTTACCATCACACTAGTCAATGTAGGTCCTTCACGTCTGAGCTTTGAACATGGTCATAAATAATTCATATATAAAACTATAAGCTCCTTTTACTAGGCTTTTCTGTGCTCTCATGGAAACAACATAATTTGCTTTAGAGTGAATAAATCTTCCTAAAATCATCTTTATAAGGGATATAATTTGGTGCCAAATGTAATATGGCCACATTATCCCTTTTCTGCTGTTTTAGGTACCACCATTTAGAGAAAAGAGGAAGGCAGAGAATTGAAAAAGAAGATGCACGCTTGGAAAGATCCCTTTCCTTACACTGAAATGCGATGCAAATTGAGCCAAGTTGTGTAAATTGCAAATGGTTTTTCTGAGTTTCTTTGTTGTCTGAGGCTCAGTGCTTTTCCATATCCACAGAATTTCCCCGATGTTTTCATTCCCTTCACCTCTGCTTTATTTTATAGGTTACTTTCCAAAAATCAAATATATTGTTTCGGATATATTCTTTCATATTTGCAGTTAGTGACACTCACAGTACATACTCAATAATCATGTTTAAATAGTGCTTATAGAGAACATATGTTGGGTTTATTAGAAAGTAATTTCATTCCAAAAAGCAATGTGATAACTGCGTTCATTTTCTTCCTTGTCCTTTTCCTTCTGTCTTCATTCCAGTTTTCTCCATGTGCATACCTCAGAGATAGTAAACTTCCATTTATTTAATGTTTGAGATGCTAAAGGAAGCGTTGCAGACTAACATAGAGAAAAAAATCCTTGATGATTGCATCGATGTCAAAGACCAGAATCCCGCTGAGGACAAAATCGTACTAAAACCAAACAAAAACCATTTCGTGTTGTGTTATGGTCCATGTAACCATTGCAGCTTGTTTCGCAACTGTCCTTTTCAAGATTATGTACCCCTAGAAGGGAAGGTGCAGCCATACCACACTCCTCTTTCCCATTTATTTGTTCCCTCCTTAGTATGGGAAAAACTGTGACAGAATCTGAAATGAGCAGAGGGGAACTAGCATTCGTACTTTTTGAGTGTCTCCGTATTGAATTGTAAGTGGTTTAATGCCAAGGGCTCCATGCCCCAGTGTGAAATATTACTTACAGATACGTCAGGGTCAGGCTGGATGGAGCTGTAGATGTCCCTGTTCATTGAAGGGGAGTTGGACTGGGTGACCTTTAAAGGTACCTTCCAGCTCAGACGATTCTATAGGTTTGGTATATAGGTATAGGTTTTTCAAGAGGTTTGCTGGACGTGAAGGATGCCTGCACATTTGCAGCTACTGTCCTGTTTGCAGCACTGCAGATGAGAGCTTGTTGCCTAATGTGTCTGGGTTCATTTAGTGTGTGAGAGCATGGTGTGAAACTTTCCCATGTTTTTGACTTGGCCCCAAGGGTAATGGAAAAGTAAAACTTTTTTATTTGTTAGGGAATTACCTCACAGATTAACCCAGCATAACTTTTTCTGTGCCTCCCTGAAGATGTGTGCACTTGCAAAAAAGCACTGTAGGGTTTCAGGAAGCATACATCCATGGACAGAACAAAGCCCTGAAGACTTTCAAACAAAGGTGGCAGTCTAGGCATTTTTTTTCAGCTAGGTAATGCCAGGTATGTTTATACTTTAAATGCCCTTTAAACTAGTGAGTTACAGATGTGGGAGCCTGGATGTTCACATAAGGATATGCTACAAATGGTAGAGTGGATCCTGGAAGTAATTAAATGCATGCTGCTACTAAAAATGTTTATTTTTTTTTTTTGTTTACAGCATGAAATATTTTAAGATAGTAGCCCTTATTTTAGTTGCATTAGGTGAAGGAACATGACTTTTTATTCCTTTCTTTCTATCCTGCTCACACTGAACCCAAGTGGGAGTTCTTGTCATACTTCTAATCCTAGCTACTCTCAGATCAAATTTGACTTGGGGGTTGGGAGATACTTATTTAATTTCAAGTTTTTTGTTGCATTTGTTCTCAAAGTAAAGGCAAAAATTATAGTCCTTTCTTGAAAACGTCAAAGTATAGTCATAAGAACAGTGATAATTTCTTGCCAGACAAGATATCTCAGTAGTTTCAGTTATTGCTCATGTAATGTGCTAGGATGACATTGTTAGACATCATACAAGTGCAGAACAAAGAAGTGATAAAAATGTCTTTTATTGCCATAAATAATAATAAAAAGTCATCATCTATTGGTTATTGAAACATATATTGCAGAATATTCATATTTTGACAGAAATGTGGCACTGCTCTTCTTTTATCCTCTGCTCAGGAGAGAGTGAAATAGATACACCAGCATAATATATATATGGAAGTAATTTTGATTGCCTGTCTTCCACCTGCGAGATGTGGCACACAGAGGGTCACAGATAAAGTTCGAATCTTTTCCACTACAGGGAATTTTCTGTGATATTTATGAGGAAAATCTCCCCTCAAAGATATAAGCATCTTTAATTTAGGAAGGTAACCGTGAATTACAGTTGCTCCAGAATCCTGGAAAATGCCAGAATTCGGAAATAAATATAGGGGCTGAAGAACAACTGATGGAAAGGACATACTCATGTTCCTGATCCCTCTCAAAGCGCTGACTGTTAACACATAGGACAAGAAATGGTAAGTGAAACAAGTAGGACTAAACATGTGGTACATGCACATATGTATGTGTGAGCTGAGTGCAGTAAGACAAAACAAGAGGAAAATAAGCTTGTTTTGTAGTTGGCACAATGCTACGTTTACAGATAGGTTTACCTTGTAACCATTATTGCAAGCATCAGATATGGCAATAATGAAGCTCTTTAATATATGTTTCCAGGATGCCAGCGCAGAAAATGATCTGAACTTGAACTTCTTTTGAGTACTTAGAGCTTTTTTCTCTCTTACTTAAGTTGCAATCTATATCTATCTCTTATGAAGCTTAATCCATATTTATGTAAAGTCCCTCCCTTTCCCTTTTCCAAGTTTCTGGTTGATCACAGCAGAGATTTTCTGTTATCTTTTTATCTCTCTTCATTTTTAGGATTCTCTAGCAAATGCTTAATGCGTGTGTAAGAAAAAAGTACCATAAAAGGATGGGGTACAAAGGCACTGCCAGTCAAAGTGACAAGCAGTGGGAGCAGATGTGTCAAAGCTTCCCTGGCTGCTCTTGCTGTGATGGCCAGGGAGAAGGTGGGCTCTTCCTCAGTTAGGGGGGCAGCAGTCAGAAAAGCTGAAAAAACAGGAGGGAAATTCCTGGAAAACAAACAAACAAACAAAAAACAGCGAAGGCTCTCCAGGTGCAGCCTTTCCCTTGAAATCAGCCTCTGAAATTTGACAGAGACATTTTTCTTCCTGTCATGGTGGTGCTTCAGTGATGGAGACCAAATTTGGTGCTGGTGGATGAGAGAGCACAGGCAATCCAGGCAGGCATCTGGGACTGAGGGGGACTTAAGTGCCTATCAGCAGAGAAGGCAGTGCCATGTATGAAGTACTCGCCACATATTCATCTTGCCCCTAGTTGAGACTATGGAAATGTCTTCAGTGCAATTAGCAGTGTCTGGACAGTTATGTTTAATCGTGTGTCAGATGTTCTTCCCATTCCAGTGATCTCGGACCCTTCTTGCTCACAGGTGATGTTCATAGAATCATGGAACCCTATAATGGCTTGGGTTGGAAGGGACCTCACAGCCCCCTCAGCCCTAATAACCCCTGCCGTGGGCTGGCTGCCACCCACTGGATCAGGCTGCCCAGGGCCCACCCAGCCTGGCCTCGAGCACCCCCAGGGATGGGGCACCCACAGCTGCTCTGGGCAGCCTGCGCCAGGGCCTCACCGCCCTCTGAGTAAAGACTTTCCTCCTCACATCTGACCTAAATCTCCCCTGTTTTTAGTTTAAAACCGTTCCCCCTTGTCCTATCACTGTCAGGCCGTGTAATAAGTCGGTTACTGGATAGGGAAGGGATGGGGAACGAGGGAAGGGTTTCCCCACTCCTGTCCCTGTCAGCTTCAGGAAATGTCTCCAGCAGTCTTCTGACACATTTGACACAGCTCCGTTGTGCTGTGCCAGCCTGTCTGCCTGGGGTAAGTTGGGATTTAATTGGACTTGAGATGGGCCATAATTATGTGCACACATTCAGAGTTTTGCTTAGGTCAACAGCAAGCTTCACTGTAATTTATTTCTTCATGACAGATGTGTAGTTCTACGTTCTGCACAATAGAGACCAGATAATGACCTTCTGAAATCATTGTGATTTCTTTCTTTCTGCCTTTTCTTTTCCTTCTTATTATTTTCTGTCTGGCTCAGCTTTGTGCTCTGTCTGTAT
The DNA here is from genome assembly GCA_013399715.1 of Alectura lathami. Taxonomy (NCBI): domain Eukaryota; kingdom Metazoa; phylum Chordata; class Aves; order Galliformes; family Megapodiidae; genus Alectura; species Alectura lathami. Next base: position 230,101 of record VXAV01009064.1, on the reverse strand, counting down.
ACTTGGAGACTCACAAAGGACTCCTGCTGTACTTACTCTGAGCTGCAAATACAGCTTTATAGCCAACTTGTTTTTCTTATCAATCCGTCTGGAAAAAACAGCTCTCTATCTTGTTGATCACTGTTGTGTAAAGCTCATGTATCACTTCAAGGATTGTCTGGCTATTGGTTCTGTCAGTTTGCTTCTGTCACTGTCCGAAAGCAAAGGCCATGTGCCCATAATATTAATAGTCAGAACAGGAGGTATATATCACAGCTCTGGTTCACATTACTCAAAAACAGGCGATTGAAGAAATGCTGTGAAAATGCAGTGCAAAAGGATGTTTGGCAGCACCAAAGGGGGGAAGAAATGTGATTCTGGAAAAATTATGACAGTCTGTATAATGTACCTTTCATAATTTACATCGGGGACCTGGACCTGTAATCTTTTATACAGATGAGTTATTTTCCTCACGTGAGTAATTTTGACAGAGAAATTACATTGACTTTAGAGGAACTGTTACATGAAATATGAGTCAAGTACTGATGTTTATCAGTATAACCTCAAAAAAAAAAAGCTATTTCTTCTTTTCCATGAAAAAAAAATACAGTTGGAATCCAGGTTTAGACTGCAATGATCTTCAAATCTTCTTCTGCAGATGTGTTTGTCTTCTTTTTTCTTTATAGTTAATTTCACTAAGGCTATCACCACTTCCACGAACACTGTTCATGTTCTGCACTGTTCAAGTGTAGAACAAATTGTCTTTTTAACAATGTGCATGTTGCTTTTTCCTTTCCTGGAATGCTCAAATCCTCTTAAAGTTCTTCCACTCTCTTCACTTTTCTCCATCAAAGCTTTCCAATTTATTTTTAAAAAATGATAGCAGGGATCTAATTTAAGCTTCTTTGTTCAGTAAGTGAAAAGAAATGAGCAGCTCTTCCACAATGAAAATTCTTGAGAAATACTTGTTAGCAATTGAATCCCTGTAAGTTATTAAATAACTGTATGTAATGGCTCAAACTGTGATAGGTTTGTTGTGTGTGTTTGTTACAATGTGTCTTTGTTATCATGGCAACATTTACCTCTCCTATAAAGTGTTTGCATTCTGTTCTTAACACCGTAAAAGAGAAGATATTTAGAATATCTACACATACTTGAGGGCTAGAAAGTTTCACCTGCTTCTGTAAATGACCGCTTACTGGCTGACTGTGCCATTCAATCGCTGATAATGTGCTGTCTGATCTGTTAGCATCTGCCCCATATTATTATTATGGAACATGGCAATACTTAGAATACTTTGAATTTTCTTGGAACTTTATTCTGTTAACAATTTTCAAGGAGAAACCTGTGAAGGATTTCAGATCTAAGGTATGCAGGCAGAGATTTGAAAATAGATTTCTGGCCAGCAGTTTTGCAGGTAGAAGCTGAATGTGAGCCATGTTATGAGTTTGATGTTAGCACTAAAATTGCTTACCACAGATATGTTATGGTAATATTAAAAATCTTTAAATTATAACATTAGCTTCATATAGTTTACTGGTTGAAAGTAGAGTAACAGCAGGATTTCTGAAAGAGTATAGGGGTACTTTACCAAGAAAATAAGTTTAGGATGGCCTCATCCAAAGAATTGTGGTCAACAGCTTAATGTCCAGGTGGAGACCAGTGACAAATAGTGTCCCTCAGGGAGTACTGGTGTTGCTAAGTGTCTTCACTAGTGGTATGGACAGTTGGATTGAGGACACCCTCAGCAAGCCTGTGGGTAACACCCAGCTGAGTGGTGTAGTTGGTGTTCTAGGGGGATGTGGTGCCATCCAGAAGGACTTCAACAGGCTGAGAGGTAAAGAAATTCTTTACCCAGAGGGCGGTGAGGCCCTGGCCCAGGCTGCCCTGAGCAGCTGTGGGTGCCTCACCGCTGGGGGTGCTCAAGGCCAGGCTGGGTGGGCCCTGGGCAGCGTGATCCAGTGGGTGGCAGCCAGCCCACGGCAGGGGTTATTAGGGCTGGGGGGGCTGTGAGGTCCCTTCCAACCCAAGCCGTTCTATGAAAATTTAGAACCTTTATGAAAAAAAGACTGGTGGTTTGATCCATGCCTTTTCAAAGACTCAGCGAGTCCTTGCGTATATCTGGATTTGCAGTGACTTCTGACTCCAAGTAAGAGTGATGCATTTTATCTTTTTTCAAGCATGGAAACCGCAGTGGCTGATGGGCTTTGCGTTTGGTGTTGCAGTTCGGTAGTCAGAATAATTTCAGTACTTTTACAATAGATTTTGTCTTGTTACATGTACAGTTGGGAGGATTTTATCATAGGCAACCTCGAGCCTGCAGTCAGTTAAAACTCTATTAAACTGCTTTTGATTTTTGAACTCCTATTACCAGAAAAAAAAAAAAAAATCACTTACAACTTGCTTACTTGGAAAGGAGCTGAATGCCAAGTTTGTGCACAAGTCAAAGATGCAGGCAATCTTGCTTGAACCTCTGCTACTACTTTTCTCTACAGATATGTGAAATGACGGGAGAGGCCCCTCCAATAAAGCTCAAGAGCTAAAAGGGCTGATGGCTTTAGTCATATTTTGTCCCTTGAGCAGTGACCTTCATTAATAACACCTGTGATAGAGAAATGAAATACTATCTGTTTCAGTAATGTCAAGCTGATGTTTGACAACAAATGCTTTTAAGGCAGATAGTGAAAAATAAAAGAGTTGCATCATTACATTCTGTAGCACATTATTTTTATGATTTCGCCTGCTACATAGGTAGACTTGATCTTGATTTTTCTAATAAATGTAAAAAGATGTAAAAATTTGTGTATCTCTAGAAAAATACACAACATTCTGCCAACATAATCAAGACTGGATTTTCAAGTCACTCAGCTTACATTTATAAACCTGAATAGAGTGGGCAAGTTTTCAAAAGCATTAAGCATCCTGCAGCTCCTGTTGAGGAAAATCTGGCTAACTTATGGATGCTGAACAATTCAGAGGGTCTGGGCCTGAAATAGTCCTTTAATACTTACTCTTGGAAAAGAAGATGGATTAAGACTTGCATTTTCAGCTTGCTGATGTAGATTCAATCTATTTGTTAAATAGTTCTCCTTCTTAAATGCTTTTTAAACCTTTAAAAACAACAACACCCACACCTAGTAACAGAGAAGAGAAGAACATTGTCAAATGGACTATTTTAAATTTCGTCTGTGTTTTATTTTCTCTTTTTGGTTGCTGGAACTAGGCGTGAACGGGAAGCATTTCTTACGGAAGGTGGCCGCTACTAAGAGACCTGGTGTTCTTTGTTGTTGTTGTTCTTTGTGTGTGTGCGTGTAGCTTTCAAACAGGGACGATCTAAAAGTGCTTGTTCACGCTGCCAAAAATCTTTCTGAATCGGTGACCCTGTTTCTTGTTCTGATGTTCATTGCTTTCCTCCTTCAAGTTCTTCCTCAAACACGCTGTTTTTCACCCTTTCTGGCTGTGGTTTCCATCCTAATTACCTAGTCTTCTTCTCATTAAACTGGTGTAAAGCTAGAGTAGCTGTCGTACAATCTGTAGAATTACTGAGGTGTAAATTCAGGTATGGATGAGAAGGACAAGGTTATTTAAAAGTACTACCATTACATGATTCCTTTACAAGTTTTATTTGAATCAGTGTCCTTTTCTTGAGTGCAGTCAACCCAACTAATGCGTACTGGAAAGGAATCTTGTTCTTTACAAGTGCACTTTTCTTCAGCTGTTGACTGCATTTACTGAAGTAGTAACTTTATCTGGTTAATCATGGTGGACAATTAGACATGTTATGTACATACTTCCATACTGGAGGCAGAATTAAAGAGATAACAGATATGAATTTACATATTTATATGAGCAACCAAAAGAGTAAGTACTGAAATTGAGAGGTACCATTTTATTGTCTATATTTTCTCCCACAGCTTCCCAAACTCTCTTCGCTGGCAGCCTAGTAACGTAAAGCATACATTGAGACTGACCCTTCATCAGACTTGACAGTCTTTTTTCTCTGCAAGTTAAAGCCTAGAACTAATGGCTGTTTGTCTGAGCTTCTCTTCTGGTGTTAACAGGTTGAAAGGCTTCCTTGCATCCTAAGTTTCGACAAACAAAAATGTCAAGATCAGTAAGGCAATTATTTTCTCTGTATTGGAGGACATGTCAACAGCCTTCATGTCTTTGGGTGTGGAAAACGGTGAAGTATTTAAAATAAGGGTTGGGAGAAATCTATTTTCACCTCTTAATCTTCACAAAGGAAGAAATTTGGAGATTTCAGAGTAGATTTAGACTTATGTTTGATTCTTGATGACAACCATATGATGACAACCAGTTGATTTCAAATCCTGTTTTCAACTCAGATACTCAATTTTTCTAGCTTTCAAATGGACTTCAGCTTAAAAAACAAGAGAAGCAGCTGAGGAGCAGAGATTGTTGAGCAAAGGACTATCACTGTGAAAAAAGTCCTGTTATGTGTAGAGGAGATTCCAAGAGATTCTCAAGAAAAGGTGGCACAGGCAACTGCACAGCAGTAACAGATCTGAATTTCCATGATGATTTGAATCTCTTTGTTACTTTGAAATATGCAGGTTCCAGGTGGGAAGTATATTGTTCACTGAGAATGCTATTTTTCTACTTCCTAACATCTATCTTTGGATACAGGTAGCATAATGTACTCATGACTTGGATTTCAAGCAAGTAGTTCAAAGTAGTAAGTAGTAGCAAGTAGTTTTGTTTTGTTTTGTTTGCTTTGTTTTTAACAGTGGCTACTGTTACATGCACTGTTTCTAAGGATAATCAGACTATAAATCAAAACGTAAATATGGAAATAGTGAAACCGGCTATAAGAAAATAGTGCAATATGTTTAAAATACTTACAATGGGTATAGTTTTAAACCTGTAATTTACAGGTTCAGCTCAGAGATGGATGGGTGGATGTGTGATTTTAGATGCCTATAAAATAAACAAAACCATTTCTTTCAGGCAGAAGGCACTTCTATTTTGTGTTCTTAATACAAGCCCATGGTCATATTCCCTCAAGTATTAATGCTGTTGGTTTTCTTATTATTTCTTAGTATGGAGCTGATTTCCATACTTGAACTTAAAATCTCTTAATATCTCCCTTATAGAAAAATTATTATACAAAGAAGATGAAATCTTCCCTGGGCCTTGACTTGTTTTAAGTATAATAAGGATAGCAAGCAAAATCAATATAAAACTAATCATTTAGTGGAACAACCTGATTTCGTTTAGTTTAAAAGTATCATCTTCCGAAACAATTCTGGGGGAAAAAAAAAAAAAAAGAAAAAAGTGATCAAGTAGTTCAACTGCTTCTTTCTTTTTCAAAGTAATGTGCTCTTATTACGCAAGCAAATTAAGCCATGTCAGCCATCTCAGCTGTCCTTAGAAGGATACTGGAAGACTTCCTTTCTCCCAGAGTGCTGTAGAAGCTTGTCTTTTAATGCTTGGAAACCAGATGATTGGTGGTCTAGGGAATTCTCTGTCAGGTTCCACCCACTGCGTTGCCTTTTCCTTAGAAGGAACTTGAGGAAAAGAAATCCCAGTAAATGATGCTGCTTCATAAGAATAGAAATAATAAATATTGTTATGTGGTTTTTCTCATCTCAAGTGTGGAAATAGAGATTAAAATTAGATTCCAAAAGTATTTCCTTTGGTGAAATTTTTATGAGCTTTAGTTTCTGTTGTGCAAGAATGAGCTTTATAAATCAGTAACTGATTTCCCTACTGAGAAGCTCAAAGGCTAAGAGCAGAGACACAGAAAAGGTCTTGCTGGGGTACTGGAAGGAAGGAATGGTAGGGATAGCCAGATAAAATGGCTGTGGTTTGAACTAGCAGCTAGTAGAAAATTGGAAAAAAGTACTTTAACAGATGTGCATAGAAATCGTGGCCTAAGTACTGCAGCGTTTAGTTTGATGTAGTACAACTCTGTGCATTTACTTTTCCAGTCTTCACCTTATCACCTGCCTTTCTTAGTGCCTGCACATTAGTGATGTAATACTCTTCAAGCTTTAACATTTTGGTTCATTTACCAGCGCTTGAGGAGCCATCTGCACTGCAGTAGACTGTTCCAGGTGCCCAAACTAGTCAAACCACGTTTCTTCAGTTAAAGGAAATACTGTGAAACAGTTTCTGAGTGCTTATCCTTGTTTGGGGTTTTTGTAGGGTGGGGGCTCGCTGTATCCTATACCTGTACAGGATGCCTGATTTTTGTCATATCTTAATGATCAAGAGTTAATTAAGTCAAGGCATATATTTGCCTATAAAAGAATACCAGTGGCTCCAGGAATGGTCTATGAAAACACACAGACAACAAGTCTAATGGCATTGGACACAAGCAATTTACCACGCTTCCAGCTGGAAGAATGCAGTTCAAATTACAAGACAACATAAACGGGGCATATTGTCGATAGAGGATGTTTGGAAGAGGATAGTACTGAGTTTGTGTCCCAGCTCAACTCTTGGGAAAACTAACTGAAAAATCACTTTCTGAATGATTTCAGTACCAGACATTTCCAGAACTAGAGATTATACTATGCCATCTGTTGACTTCTGCAAAAAATCAAACAGAAAACACGGTTTGCTTGGTGGTAGTCCAGCAGAAAGAGACTCACAGTCTCTACGACAGCTCCTGGTGGGGCAGAAAATTAACATGAGGGCCAGCTCTAGTTGGAGGCACTTCTTCAGCATTTTAAGAAGTGAGTCATGACACCTGGGTGGCTAGCTGTAGACCAGCCTCAGCTATAGCAAAACTAAAACTGGAGCCCAGGGGCTGTCCTCTGTAATTCAAACAGGAGACACTTGAGGTTGCAGATTCTGCATGGATGTTTCCATACATGCCGCACTGTTGCTCATTAGGCTTTTGGGGGAATTGGCCTATACGTGAAGCTGAATTTTGAAGATCCAGAACAATTTTTCTGGGTTTCCTTTGTAAGGGTCCTGTTCTCTTGTAGTTTTGACCTGTATCCTTTGGCCCATAATTATAAGAAGAGATGTAAAGAAATTTTAATGTTATTTTCTGTTAAACTGAATTTTCCTTTTGTTGGGCAGCTATTTTTCTTTGTTGCTTGCTATTGTAAGAAATATAATTCTGAGAAGTAATGAGGATTATTATGAGAAAAGATTGCTATCTGGCAGTGCCACTACTGTATTTGTTTTGGATTGTCTTGCAGTTAGCCCATTTGAAGGTTTGAGTATGAACAATAGAAGTAGTTGTGATAAATTGTCAGGCTCTTCCAAAGATTCAGAAGCTCTGGAGTTACTGCCAACTGACAGATGGTTTGTCCTTGCTCGTCCCTTGTCTTCTAGACGGCATTTTTCTGCTCATTGCAACATCTCCATTGGTGTGTAGTTGAATTCTTTAGAAAAAGAAAATTATATTCTGCTTTGTCCATGTTCTTGCTCATCGGTTTGACTAAGTGGAACACCTTCCTCATGAAGCAGAAGTTTGATTTATTTTAATAGAATGGAAAAGCTTTAGGAAAACTGCTGGAGTTTGATGCGCACATCTCTGAAGTTACAAAGATGTTAAGAATGGTCTTTTATATCTGTTGCTGTGGATTTCTGTGACTGTGTGAATGACACTCCATACTCAACAGGCTGCAGCCTTTGCTGCAGGATTTGTGCAACTAATGACAGTGCTTTCAAATACTCCAGTGTGAACTCTCAAGCTGAGCAGGGGTTGAGTACATAGAGAGTGAATCTTCTTTTTGTTTTTTCCACAGTTTCATGAAGTCTGTTTCAGAACTGGCCTGCTCACGTGCTGCTTTGATTTTTCACACTGGAGAATTATGTGATATGGCAGTGAAAACAGACAAACACTAGCAGCCTATAAATGAAAAAGTGCTGAATGGCCAAATAAATAAATAAATAAATTTGAAGTTGTTGTCTGTATTGGCCATCCTTGGCATCTTCTCCAGAACTGAATTAGTTGGGTGAGACACGGATGTGAGAGTTGCTTGGGCCATTGGAGTACAAGGATGCAGCTCCTCAGTTTGTACAGGTGTTCTTCTGCTTATGTATGTTCCTGCACAGCGAAGGCTCTCAGCAGCACAGCAGAAATGCCACCGCAACAGCGCAAAATGCTTTTAGTGTTGTTTTTGTTGTGAACATCAGAAAGGCAGGCAGCCAGTTTCAAATATTTATCCTCTCAGTAAACAAAAACACTCTGAACTATGGAATACACGATACAGAATTAGTAAGATTCTGCTACTTCTAGCTATTGGGAAAACAAAATATATTTGGAAGCACAAAAGAATGTTGGGGTAGACCAAAGACTACTTCAGTGCTTTATCTCCAAAAGAGGCCATAAGTGAATGCCTAAGGAGTAGGAACATGGTAAGTAGGTGTGCTACTGCGTCCTAATAGTCTCTCAACTACCAGCTATGTTTAGGTTTAGAGAGTCTGCTGTGTTGAGTATAGCTTTGTGTATTTAGTAACCCACAGCTGGGTTCCTGTACAATTTCCCCAGAGGAAGTATGAAAAGAAAATGTATCAATATGTGCATGGTTTTATTCAATTTTGGAAAGGATTAACTCTCTGCCATCTAATACCTGTTTAGGATTACGGTGTTCAGCTGTCAGTACGAATGCACGCAACAGTTTTTTTTCAGTTTTGTCTTAAGAGGTGAGCTGCATAAACAGTCACCTGCCTTCTGTCTTGTATGGAAATTTCCAGTCTGTTCCTTGCCTTTCTGGAGTGCACAGTGATGCTTCTTGCCACAGACAGCAGAACAGGCAGATGAATCTGAAAATAGCATTGTATTCAAACACTTGGGGTCCTGAGGTCCCTAACTCCTACATGCCCTATTAAAGTGTTTTTGCTTCTAGTGTGCAGGCTATCTGATTTCTTTTTCATTATTGCCCTTGTGGCTTTGCAAGTGTTATTTTGTACAGTCATTATTCCCTAGCACAAAACACAAGTTCGTGCCAGCTCACTTGATATGCATCCTGATACATTAAACTTTTTAAATATATCAGTCATAGAAACCTTCCGAGCAACTTCATTACATACTCCTGTTGAAGTTGTGTTATATGTACTTCTATGTATTTTAGCCAAACTAGACACAGTTGTTTAACTGCAGTGTTATTTACTACCACCAAGGGAAGATGCAGAGGCTTTCTAAGTAGACAAAACAGCAAACACAGTAGATAAACAAGGGCGTTGTGTCATACTGTGCCATGACTGTAAAGGCGTGCCGTGTCCAAGTGAAGGCTGTTTTGCTGACAGATGATTGGATCTAGGCTGTGTTGCTGCTAGCTTTAGATTTGTTTATTTATTTGTTTAAATATTTATTTTGGACTGATTTTATAAAGTCAGGAACTTGTAGGCATGTACTTAATAAATGCTGATCAAGAGAATCTTCTGACAGTCATTATGCATACGATTACTGTTAGTGTTTGAAGAAGACTAGGATTGATCAGCCTCTTCCTCCAGGTGTCAAAACTGAAAGAAGGCTGCATGTAATGCTGTATTTATTTTCTGCCAAACAGTGGTTGTGTCTGTGCGTTCTCCTTCAGCGCTGACAAACTTTAAAAGCACAATAATTGTAAAATACCA
>VXAV01009064.1:205309-217870 GCA_013399715.1 Alectura lathami | reverse complement strand
TTTTTTTTTTTTTTTTGTCATTTGTAAAGAGCACTTATTTATTTATTTTTCTTCTGATTTTCATAAGCAAGCGGACTGATAGCTGGTTTGTTCTCTCTTTCAGGTCGTGGAGACTAATTTGGTTGCTTTTGACTGCCACTGGATCATTATAAATGAGGTAACTGTCAAGTCAACATTGTTATGAACCATGAATCCTGTTTTCAGATGAACTGAAAAATATTCATGCAGATCTTGCCTTTGTCAACAGGAAGCAGTAGCTACAACAAAGTTCAGGCATGCTGAGAGGGTGGACATTTAGCAGAAAGAGAATGCCAAGTTTTTTGATTTTGCAGTTTTGGCTTGCCTATTTTAAACAGAAGTTCTTGAATGAGTAAATGAAAAGTCAGCTGAAAAAAAAAAAAAACCCTTTCCTACTGAGTATCTTGAGCTTTCACTTTGGACTTGAGCTGACCATTTTAAAGGATCTCCTTAAGATCATTTTTCATACATAATGGATCTTTCCTACTGGAGTGCTTGTGTTTCATTCATATTTTAATAACTTTTATTATTAAAAAAGAAAAAATCCCATCTTTCCCTTTCCTTTATTAATTCATCTAGAATTCAGTCATGGTTGGTACCCAGAACCACAGGTATCAGTGGGAGACTTTCTGGTGGGCTTCTGAATCAGGTCATATACTAATGTTCCTGAAGGAAAAGAAAAGAATGTTAACCTGCGAAGTTATTTTTAAACTGTGAAATAGGTTCTTCCATGAACACTTGTCAGCTAAAATATGACAAGTCAATGTGAAGTAGCTTTGCGTATAAAACATTGAACAATGCAGTTGTTCATAGATTTGAAGGCATTCAGAGTTTTTCTTTTGTTTTCTGAAGAGCAATTTAAGTCCAGAATGGCTGAATTTCCTGGGGAGGTAACTTTGCCCTAAAGCGTAGATTGTGCGTCTCCTGCATATTCTGAAAATAAAAGATTGCTTGGAGAAATTGCATGTCAATTTCAGATCTACTCTGGATTTACTTTGCTTTTCTGTTCTCATACCTAGTTACTCGTTTTCCATTAGTACGGTGTTAATACAAAGCATTTGTTTTCAAGATTATATTAAGGTATAAAGTGTTTCAGTGAGATTGTTCTTTGGCCTACTCCGTTAAACCAGTGGATCTTTAGCCAACTTTCCTTGGAGAAAATTATGCCTCATTAAGTGCTGTGAAGACAGCCCAGGTTCAGCAGAAATCATTGCTTTGGGCCCTGCATTTCTCCTGACTAGTAATTTTCTTTGTTCTTCAGCTCTGAATGGGGTGGGCCTCACTGGTTGGGAGCCCAAATTTAAACTGCAGAAGGTCGTGTGAACTACACACAGATTTTCTTTTTTTTCTATTAGATTAAACTAGACTTCATTTGCAATCAGTGGCCTATTGAAGTGGGGTGTTCATGTGTACTCATCTGAGTTAACATTCATTATTTAAAAAATATATATGAACGAAATCTAGAGCAGTAGAAGACAACTCTTTGCCTCAGTGTCAATAAATTTAGGTTCCTAGACAGCCCAGGATAAGGTACTTGCTTTTTTTTTTTTTATGTTTACTCCTCCACTCTCAAACAAAAAGAAAACCAAAGAACCATTCCCCTTGTGCATACTTTCTATACGCTTTGTACTCAGAAAGTAGTGTCGGTATGGAAGGAATTTTGCTTTCTGAGCATTGTTGTTTGCAGGTTGTAGCAGATTACACAGCAGAGAATTTGTTACCACTCTAAACTGTCTTCTCTGCTCCAAAACTCTTCCTCTCCACAGCTAGAAAAGCTGAATGATGTATGCAGAGACACACACACCATCCCTTCTTTACTTGATGCTCTTGTATGTGAAATGGGTGAAGGCTGAGATTAAGCTCATTCTCACCAGCTATGCTATAAACCATAGTCATTAAAATCTTCTTTGTACCCCATTTAGTCATTCCTGCTGTCAGCTTTAAAGAATCCCCACTGAAACAGTCAACTCTCAGGCACTGTTTGTTGGACTCCAAGAGTTGGACTCGGTGATCCTTGTGGGTCCCTTCCAGCTCAGGATATTCTATGATTTCAAAATGCCAATAAACTCAAAATTTGGTGGGTGTCAAGATCAGATGAGTAATAAATAAGATTTGTAGATAATGATATGGAAGGAATCGTGTTCTACCCTATTATTTTTTGTGTTCATAACATTATGTTCAAATTAAACAGAAATATGAAATGTCCTGAATGCTGAAGGTGGCATAATATTACTTATTTATGGCAACATTTTACCAGTTTGGTACTAAGATCACAGTGCCTCTGCTTCAGCAGTCATGGAGTAATTTCCAGCCACCATCACACCCAAAGCCAATCCATTTGATATGGTTGTTGATTGACTGTTGATGACTCTAGTGCCTCCATATGACTGTGAAATGATCTGAGAGCTCTGCCTGTTTTTCTGCAATTTCCTACACAACATTTCCATAGTGAATTTAGATACATCCCTGATTGTGTGCTTGTATTAGCTAGATCACTGGCAATTAAGTAACTGCAACACTGCTTCTTTTGCTGCCAGACTTGAAAATTAAGATGCTGTAAGTACAGTGAAAACGTATTGTTTTGCAAAACCTACACATGGCAAATAATTCCTTGCAATGAGATACCACAATAAGCTGTCTTTCTTTCCATGACTGTGCCAAGGGAATACAACACACATGTTGAGTATAATAATATGGGAGGAAATACCACCTTCAGTTTCGTGATTGTGAATCTGCTTAGGTTTTTAAATTAAAATAACATCTGTTATTTTAATTGCTTGCTTTAAATGCAATAAGGCCTAGAAAGAATTCCTTAATTTTTATTGTCCCATTGAATGCTATTTTAGGTAATACAGAAAAATTGCTTGAAGACTATGTATCAAAATGGAAATGCATGTGTGGGAGGAGAAGGGATTTTCCTATGAAATGAAAAGATTCATGATTTGCTAAAGCATAATACAAGTTATTAGTCCTCTGCAAATGATATAGATCTCTTCTGCCTGATCAGTGCATTCTGTTGTGGAAGCACTCTCCAAATAAGTTCCTATTTCTTCAGGGCTTTAAAGCAGATGGTACAATTCTGTATTTAAAATTTGCAGGAGTCATAGATTTGAATGTAGTCATGAGCAAATACGCCTTAACAAAACATGAGAATGGATTTCTCACTCTCCTGTCTGTCTTTCTCTCTACTTTTTTTTTTTCTTTTCTTCTGCACAGTAGGAAGTGTAACATTAAAAAGCCCAGAGTAGTAAAATTACATTTCCTTATGGTTGTTAAATCACAAGTGCACAGTAAGATGGATTTTATTTAGAGGACCTGAAGGAGGGACACTTGTATGATTTTTTTTTTTTTTTGCTCTTTTTAATGAAAGAAATGTTCCCTTTTTAATTTTAAATCAATTTCTGTCTCAAGCATTCTATTTTGTTAAAGCATTCAGGGACATCTTACTATGCCCAAGGCTGTCAACAGTTTTCAATTATTGTGGTTAACTCAAGGAGAGACTAAAACAATTTATACTGCTTGCAGTAGCCATACAGGAGGTAAAAATATTAATGCCACTACAAAATATTGGTTGAGTTTTATCTGCAATAATATGCACAACTATGACCAACTGTATTAAAATAAAAATGGAACAAGTGCAGGGAAAAAATGATTTTTTGTGAGAAGATACTGGCAAGGTTGGCTTGGTTGGCCTATGAAAAGGAAGACTCAAAGGGGGTATGCTCTCTGTTGATACATCACGTGTGAATAAATGCGTCCTTGGCAAGGGCTGGAGAGGGCAAGGTTGCCACGCAAGTAAATGAGTTCAAATTGCCCGTAAATAAAGTGAGGGCAAAAGTAAAGTTAGTAGAAGGTTTGTAATTACCAGAAGCATCAGAGTCTGGAAGACCTCCTTTGAGGAGAATCATGGCTAAAACAACTATTTTAAAGAATAGATTATGGGAAAAGATTCAGTGACAGGTTTGCCTGTATTGTAAATGAGAGAACTGGAAAACCCACAGAGCTGCATTTAAAGCCTGTCTTCAGATGAACACATTTTTCCTAGGAGAGGGCTGGTCCTTGACCGATGGATTCAGCTTGTTCCATTGTGTTTTGGCCCACTGAACACCACCATGAACAGGAGCATGAAGTATGACCACGTTTTAAGCTCCAGCAGCTTAAAACATTCAGCTGGATCAGGTCCCAAAATCATAGTTCAGTTCCAAGAGCTCACATGGTTCTACATTTGAATGTGGGGAATTGACTAATAGTAGTGTTAGAGGTTCATTTCAACATGTTTTCAACGGTGACAGCAGGTCAAGTGTGAAATTCCAGCCTCTTTGGTACACCATACTTGTCATGGTGACGGCCAAGCTGCCATTTCTTTTGTGCAGACTGGTTACAGCTGATGGTATTCTACATGTGGGACTGGTTAGCCCTGCTTTATCCACATGGTCCATCCACATGGATTTTTTTTTTTTCTCTGTGAAAGCAAAAAATAGATATGATTCTTTCTCTTTTCTTTTTTTCTCCATCTTCTCAACTCCTTGTTTTTTCTCCATCCTCTCCAGAACCTAAGAAACCTCGGGTAGATGTGACAGGGCAAATGCTTATGTAGGTCAAGACTTCCCTTTCTGTCTAGTTATATCTTTCCATCCACTGCTTCTCTTTGGAAACTGTTGAGGAACAGCACAAGTCCTGCTGTGCTCACCCGTGTTCCTGCCAGGCAAGAGCAGTAGTGGCTCAGAGGCCTCAAGGGATGGCGGCCACCCTGTTCTGCTGTGGCCTCTGCCTGTCCTCGCCAGCTTGCAGAGGAGGAAGTAATGATCCGCTCTCTGAGTGTCATAAAGGATGTGTTGAGAACACATTGCTAGAATTAACTTCTGGAAAATAGGGCATGTTGAATACATGATAAACCCTGGGAACATCTTGGCTGAAAGTTAAGGTGCCTCCATAAGAAATGTTTTTTCTGCCTTTGTTTATTAGAGGCTCATTGCAGGAGTACGTGGATAAATTCCTTCCCTCCATGTCTCTCAGTATGTGTGCAGTTGCTCTATGGTGAATAGTATTTCTTGAACTAAATTTCTCATCTAAATATAGAGACCAAGATTAAGGGCAATGTATACTAGATGGCCAGTATATTATATTGTCTTGCTTCTCGCTGGAGCCTTTGCCTGGTATGTTTCAGTGATCCCCTTCAGCTCTGCTTTCCATCTGTACCAGACCAATGCATTTAAAATTGCAGTCCTTATTTCCTTGCCTACCAGGATGAAATGGACATATAATTTTATCAATGTTCCATTTGAAAAAGTACAGCCTCCCCCTTATTCCAAGTTCAGACTGTCAAAGAAAGGTTTGGAACTGTACCTGGAGCTTTGGATTTTTCTAGAAAAATTGGTAAAACTAAGCCTAAGTTTGTACAGGTGCCAACTCAGTTCAACTTGCCCAACTTTGTAATTTTTTTTTGACATTTTGTGCTTGTATAACATATCATCTGCAATCCTTACATCATTATACTGTATCCTCTTTTGAAGTGCAAATGAAAATTGTTTCATCTCATACAATAGTTGCTTTATATAGTTTTCTGAAGTCAGATTCAAAATTCAAGAATGAGAGATGATATTGGAGAGTCGTTATATAAAAGGCTGATCACTCAACCAGTGCCAAATATTAAGAAATACATAGCAAATGACTGGAGTTGAGTCTGGGTTTGCATGGTATTGCTTTCCTGTTAACCTAAAATCTGAACTTGTGATATAATCAGTGGAACTCAAAGCATTTGAAATGATAGTTATTATTCTATTTATGTTTACATCTCCTTAGCACCACAAAATCTCTTTGTTTTGTTTATTCTGTTATTAGTTCCCAAATACTGTATAAAAATACGAGACAGTAAACTAAAAGTTAAAATGATAACTTCCTAATTAAAATCACAAAAAAGCTGATTAAAGACAAACAAGGAATACACTTTCGAGAGAAGAAGGAAAGAATGTGTAGCAGCTGAAAGTCAAAATATATTGAAGTATTAGTTAGCAATGTAGAATCGCTACGCAGAAATCATTTTTTACATTATTAAAACTATTCTAACAGTCTTGCTATTACAGATTGGGCACAGTGTGTAATGCAACCAGGCTAACTTTGTAAATGCTCTGAGAAAGGATATGGTTTAAAATCAAGATAAGATTCTTGAACTCTTCTTTCTGCTTATATTGAAGGTATTTTAAAATTACATGCGCTTTGCTAAAACAGCATTTTTTTTTTTTTTTTACTTCACAGCTAGTGAAATGATACAAACTAAATGAAAATATGGCATCTTAAGCTGAGAGAAACCGTTATCTATGGTACATTAAGGATTAATCGACCAGAAGTGCAAGATATTACAGTGGACACAGCTGATGCCAAGACATATTTTTGTTTGCAGAAAAATCTATATTTCGTAAGGAACATTAATAACAGATGAATTCCAAAACTATGACAATCTGTGAAAAGAAGTAAAATAGTAAGATAGTACTTGAAGATAGTTGAAGTTAGAATTTACATATCACGAGTTCTTCTTACAAGCTTTAAAGGAAACACACAAATGCCCTTTTGTCCAAACCAGTTGTTTCAAGATAAATCATTTAAGGGACATTAACTGAAGGGAAGCAAATTACCGGAACAGTTGCCTTAGCATTTGAAAAGGTGTGTTTTTAAAAACCTTGGCCGGCATTTCTCAATAAAGAGTCTGTAATTTGCATTCAAACCTATCTTCTACTTTCTTCTAATAAATGGGTATAGATCAGGACACGAGAGGCAAGAATGACTATAGTGTTTAGTTATACTCATAACAGTGCAGAACTGCTAAATTATTTTGAAAGTTAGAAACTAAAACTACAGAAATAAGAATCAAGTGTTTGATAAACTGGCTGTGTGGGGTGGTATTTTAAATGCAGGCTTCACATGGGAGCTTCTCAAGTGCTGCACTTACTGGTATCCTAAATTTTAATGTCTGACAAATTTTGGGGCGTCAACCTCTGGTATTAACGCAGATTACGGACAAACAATTCAGTATGATGGAAAACAGATTCTGGTTAAAAAGGCTGAGCATTTTCATAGGTTATTTATTCTGCTTTGCAGGAAAATAGACATAGGATTGCCTTGAAAACTACCAGCTGAAGTTATTTGAGTCCTCAGTAACAGCCTGTGTTTGGGATACCAAGTTTGTGCGGGTTGGAGTCCGCTGAGGTTGCCCCTGTGCCCACACTCCTCTCTGTCCCTGCATTCCCTGAGGGCCATGTCTTTCAGTGGTGTAAAATACTGTGTCATCAGACTGCAGGAATTCATGTAATGTAAAGAGCTGTTTTTCTGATTTCCTTAACCTGCCCTAATGTTAATCTTTCAAGCTTAATATTTGACATGTTAATCTGAATACTTAGGAATATTTCTCTTTGAAGTGTTTGTCCATAGTACTGAGTGTTCAGCTGTGAGCCCTTAATAGGTACCTGATGGAGTAAAAGGTTGGTTGTAAATTAGGTCTTGCTATAAACAAGGATATGCACACCTGGAATGCTCTAATGCATTCTCTTTGCCCTTTTGGTAAATGATGTTCACTAAATTGCATATTCTTGATATTCTGTTTCCAGGAAATGAACACTTAAGACCTGAGTAATTGTCTGTACCTTCACAGTTCCTAAGTAACGCTACACTTAGAAATACATCATGCTATGACTTCCCACTGATTTACACATTATCTGCCAAGAATTGTGTGAAACACTCTTAAGTAAAATTTCAGAGGTAAAAGGAGAGGGAAAGAAAACCTCAGACAAAACAACTAAGCCCGGTTACCTTTACAAAGGTTCTGTGAGGTTTGAGGACAATATATTTTAGATTTCTGCAGTTGTTGTAGGAGTGGTAGGTCAGTTGTTTTAATGAACATGCATATGTTCTCCTTGAGACTATGGCAGAGCTCAGCAATAGCCATGTAGCAATCACACATCTCTTGGCCCTCTCAGTTTATTTTTCGTTTATGATGTGCTAGTAACATGTCTGTATTTTAACTTTTATGCATATTGTCTCCCTTGCCTTATCTTCCAGGAAATAAATGATTTGGATGTGCAGGAGCTGGTGAGAAGGTCAATTGGAAGGTTAACAATTATTCGACAGACATTTCCAGTCCCCCAAAACATAAGTCAGCGCTGTTTCCGTGGCAACCACAGAATATCTTCATCACTGTGTGATCCAAAGGACCCTTTCTCCCAAAGCATGGAGGTAGTTCATATACAGCTCTATTCCCACCTGGAAACTGTCTTTTTAAATAAGTTCAAGGTTTTTTACCTGGAGGCTTAGTATAATTTAATGTTTAGTTTTCATGTCCATTCTGACATGCAGTACAATGGTTCATGGTGTGACAGGGGAAGGTACTTGGGTGGGAAATGAGCACAATTCTGATGGACGAGAACTTGCCCGCTCCACACGGAGACAGGAAAAAATAAAAGAAAGCCACATGATCTCCAGATAGTGTGGCTGTTTTGGTACCCTGCTTGAATTTTATTTGTTGTCATCTGCCCATGAAGAATTTTCCCTCTCTAGCCACTTCTCTAAGCCTCAAATGTGTTGTCAATAGGAAAGCCCTCCCGGAGACCACCCGCATTATCTGTTTCAAGAGTTTCAGTGTGGGTGCCTCAATCTATGCCTATGTTCCTAAGAGGCCTTATTTTCAGGGTTGTTAATTACAAATCACAGTTAAACTATTTGAGCCTTCCTACCACGTGAAACCAACAACAAGATCGTAAGCAAGTCCTTTGTCTCTCTCTCTCTTTCTCTCTCATATGTCTGGCTTAATTATGACAAAGCTATGGCATATGGAATGTGAATTTTTTTTTTTTTTTTTTTTTTTGGGTGTGGGGGCAGAGGGTGGGGACATGACAATGCATTTATGGACTTGTGGAAAGATGACTGGGTTGGCAGTGGTACAGGATGAGCATATCTGACTTAGCAGCAAAGAGAGCGGCTGTGGTGCCTAAAGGAAGGAGTGAGAGAATGCTGAAGAAGTAAGAAATTTTAAGAGTTTCCTGACTTCCTTAAAATAGAAGATACAAGGGTAAGGGGAAACGGAGAAGTGTGGCTGGGCTTGCCCTGTTTCAGGGTAGCTATGAGAGCCACCACCTCACTAATTACTCACAAAACAGCCAATAGGTATCTATTGATGATATGGACAACTTCAGCCATAGTACGCTGCACAGTAGTCTTACTAGTGGTTTTAAAATAAACCGGTCTGTGCAAGTTCAATAGATGCACAAGGAATCTCTAGGGGCTATTTAGGAACTGTGAAAAGTCTTCAGCTTGTGCTGTTCTGTTGTGGCAGAGCACGGTCCTAGGGGAAATTCTTGATAGTTTATGGGTAATACATAAAATCTGAGGGTGCGATTACGTGCAGCCACTAGAGATTGCAAGGAGCAGTTTTCATGGACTAAGTTACTAACTAGAGCAATGCAGAAGACAAGAATTCTGCTAATAGGAGGCTTCACATTTCGTTTGTTTCTTACCTCAGCTTAGCTTTCCTTTCACCTCAACAGTGAACTAACTCTAGGAAAGAAAAGTTCTAAAAATCAGAATTTGTTTTCTACAAACTGGCAAATTCCATTTAATGTGCTAGATGAGACCTTATTTCACCTTAACCTGTTCTTCTTGATCAACCTACAGTTTGGAGGCTTTCATAACATTTCAGTTCAAAGGAATGATGGAAGTTTGAGTTAACTGTTTGCACAGCTCGGTTTCTATGTTCTTGCTTTCCTTGAGATGGCTGTCCTTCATTAGTGGCCAAGTGAAACAACACTAAATAGTGAAAGGAGGATTCCCCTGTGTTTTCATATGATGTGCAGATTCAAGCAGCTTTGGGATTTGTTAGCTGTTTCTTTGTTCTCCCCGACAATATTATAAATGATCTTCTATTCCAGTGGAGAGTTGGAACAGTTTATAAATTGAAATTTCTAATGCTTTTCTTATGCCATCAAGTGTGACTAATCAAAAATATTCTCTGGAAATCATGAGGGTAGATTTCTTTACTATTTTTTTTTTTTCCTGAATTACTTCCCCTAAGGCCTGTGTGAATAATTAACTGTTTTTCAGCACCTTAATTAAAACATTGAAAAATATCATGGTGAGGGTCTCTCACTGTGTCTCTGGGATTGTACTAGTCAAAACTGCTGTTCCTATAAATTTGTATAATTTTGGAAGCCTCAAAAAGCATAGGAAGTCAGAAGATCTTCAGAATTTACTGCCATAATTTTGTCTAAACACTTTGTGCACTAGTCAAGGTATAAGTAAAATAAGTGTAGCTAATCCAGATTAATCAGTCATACTTAGTCTGATGGATAAAGCAATGTCTTTTTTTTCTACGCTGTGGAATAAAAATTCGTATCTGATTTTTGAATTGCATCAACAGGAGGAGTTATCCAATTAGCTATGGCTTGGTAATGCAAGTGTCTAGCCATTAGTTTGAAAGACTTGGAATAAATAAGGTAATGGATACCAGGCAATGAATTAAATGTCCCAGTAAATATACATGAAAAATGAATAAAAATGTAAAGCGGCTTTAAATTGCAGCCCAACTGTGTGTGTCGTCACAGTTACTAATGAAGCGTATATCTGGCAGTGGAATAGAAGGGTGATTTTGAGAACCAGAAAATAATTGCAGTGTCTTTGTAGCATCGATATGATGATTTATATTATCAGTGATTGACTGCTGTAAATGTTAAGATGTACTATTAGTAAAGGAATAACAATGCTTAATAATTGCTGAACTCTGTACCCTTGAGCCCTATTATCAGCTATATTACTCTTGGATTAGTAAGTGCATCCTTCCTCATGAGCTGTGAAAACAGTCTTCTATTCCCATGATATTAAGTTATGGAAACTACCTTGAAAGCAATGTCATTTGGTTGGGAAACAATGACTTGGCATTTGTAGCCCTTAATGTACTAATTTAGTCTCGTTAGTGACCTTATTGCCTGTGCTCTCTAGAGGTATTTTTTTTTTCCTTTGATGAAGACAAATTTAAAATAAACGTGTCTCATGGCATAGCAGTAATTCCTTCTCTCCCCCTAAAACAAATGTCCCTTTCCTGATGACTTCTTTGGGGAAATACAGTTTTAACTGAAAGGCTTTGAGTTCTTTATAGGTTTAGGGAATAAACAGACAAATCACCCAAGCTATTTAAAAAACACTCGATTAATCTGAACCCACATCCTCAATCCATGCTTCTAATCCTGTCATGCACAGTGGTGTCTAGCCTGTGCATCTGCAAGAAGCAAATTAATTCCTGTGTGAATACTGAAATGGAAATACTCAGAACAACAGGAGTCACGGGAGGAGCCTGAGTAAGGTTTAAAAGCCAAATACCAGAAACAAGGAATGAAGCATCCCTGTCATTTCAAGAAAAAGAAAAGTAAGAATCAGAAATTAGTGAGTGTGTGGTACTAACGGTATGGAAATGGAAAGGCAATAGAGAATCCTGGGAGTTTGTTGGGAGAGGAAAAGAACAGACCATTAGATCTCTATCAAGAAGACATGGAAGGTGAAATACCCCAGGAAATTCTGGCAAGGTAGGGAAACAGATCACCCCTTTCCTGGATGCTAGGCAAGGAAGGGAACTGTCACAAAACATTTCTGTGAGAACTGCACAGAGCAGATTACAGATGACACAGTCAAGGCCAGCATAAAGATGGAATTTACATAAGAAAATAAATATCATTAAAAGAAAAAGTTGTATGGAAAGGTTTTTATGTGTGTGTGTGTCTATTTGAAGTGATTTGCCAATCAGTGTTTCAGATCTTGAGCATTATTGTGCTTTCTTGACATAGAGCCAATACCTGCAAGACTTTCCCTGTCTTTGGATATTTTCAAGAGGCAGAATAAGGGTATTCTCCACAAAATCAGAATAATTTGCAATTGTAAGCCTCCTTCTTCTTTTAAGGTTTTGAGCAGACAAGCTGTATGGATAAACCTTTGCACAGAGCGGTCATTGTACTCCACAAATCTAGGAAATGTCTTTTGGCTTGTCTGATAGAGAAAAAAAATAAATATGTATCAGCAACTGTGGCTCAGAAAATTGGCTAATTTGTTTTCAGGGACTAGAAATTCTCCACAGCACAGCTGATGGTACAGAGTTTCCCTTGATAGCTGCAGGAGGCCTTATGTCTTCAAATGACCGNATGTTCCTGGTAGTTGGAGAGAAGGAACAGAAATAAGCCTACATCTTAAATTATTTCAGAAGCACTGTTGCATTCTGTACTTTCTATTCTTTTACATTGAATTCCATCTCTTACAACTGACTTGGCTCTGTGTGTATTTCAAAGTACATATACAGAAATGGTACCTGAGTATGTGGAATTGTCACACCAGTAATTTCTGTAGTTCAGCTGATGCCAAACTGGAACTTCACTGTTCCACTCTATTCACACTGCATGTGTATAAACATGCTCACGGTGAAGTGTGAACACATACATTCAGTAAGGCTGTAGTCCTGCAAGGAATTAACAGCCTTTGCTAAAGACTCTGACAGGAAACACTACAAACTTAAGAACT
>VXAV01009064.1:195037-205204 GCA_013399715.1 Alectura lathami | reverse complement strand
AAAAAAAAAAAATCAGTTAAAAAAAATAAATAAAAAAACTTGCTGCAATGATTAAAAAAAAAAAAAATCACAGAGTTGCTGTTTTTTGAAAGAATAAACAGCCTTGAACAGAATTTGACAGCATCCAAATGTCTGGTAACTGAAAAATTGAAGGTTCCAGGCAGCTGGTTAAAAATAAAAAGAAGTTCACTTATGCTCACGAGCGGGGCTTTAAATCCTGCAAGTGGAACTGTACCAGCGATTGGACTGCCTGGACTTCACACAGTTGTCGCTGCAAATCAATTGTAGCATTACAGCCCTTAGCTGCTGTTTCTACCAGAGCCAAAGACAGGACTTTTTTACTCTTACGGTTTCTTCTTAATACCAAACAAGTCATTTAATTACCAGAGGATTACGGGTGAGGATAAACAAATGACAAATTCTGGCTGCTGGCAGGAGACCACGGATAATACACTAATACTCCATTTTTGGTGTCTTTGCAGATTTCCAATCTGTATATATATGACACTGTCCTTCTGCTGGCAAATGCCTTTCATAAGAAGCTGGAGGACAGGAAGTGGCACAGCATGGCCAGCCTGACCTGCATCAGGAAGAACTCCAAGCCCTGGCAAGGAGGACGATCCATGTTGGAAACCATCAAGAAGGTACTTTTTCTCCTGTATTCCATCATCTTTGATTTCTGAAGTACTTGCAGTAGTATTTCCTTTTGAGATGCATGATTTTCTTACCAGCACCAGCAGTGTCTTTTCAAAGCAAAAGTTTTGATATAATTTCAGTTACTGAGTGAGAGCTCTTGAATTGTTTTTCTTTTCCATGTCATATTTGTGTATCGGAAGCGAAATCAATGAGTTTGTACACCAAGACTACCAAACACTAGCAGAGAATAATATGCCATTGAAAAAGTATTGCAGATTAGGAGATAAAACAGGGAAATGTACTATATTTATAGTTTACAAATGGAAAAAAGTGTTGGACAATTACATTCAACTGGTGTTCTGTGGAATTTGTTGTTGCATAGCTATTGACATTAATATAGTGGGAAAACAGAAATGAGAGCAAGGAAAACTCTACTGAAGTCATTTGGTCTTTATCTCCTGCCATTACAGAGCTATTTTTCACAGTAGACTACACAGTGCTTTATCCAATGTTAAGCTTTCACTGCTTCCCTGTGAATATGACTTCATACCTAAATCATGCTCATTCCCAAGACTCCTTTGCTGTTCGTCAGCATTAGATATATTTTTTCCTGCTTATTCCCTTTCATCATAATGCTTAAAGACCTCACATACTTAAGAGGCAATTCTCACAGCTTTTCAGGTCAGTATTTAGTCAAAATATGCATAGGTTGGTAGTTTACCCTTCTCTACAAGATATTCTGTTCAGCCTCCTTACGTTATAGATGTCTTTCATAAAAGTGCCTTTTCATTTGCCTGCGTTTTCCTTCTGGTAATGTATATCTACATTTAAAGTGCTGGCAGTACCTCCATTGTAAACACCAAAAAAATAGGACAGAAAAAAAAAAGGAAAAAGTTCTTTATTTATGGCTTTCATTAAAAAGACATAAAAATAATTTAAAATATAATGTTGTTTCAAGAAGTTGCTGTTCCATATTTGGTCTTAACTACACCAGAAATTATGATGATGCAGGCAAAATGTAAGGCTCCTTTGAACACTGTGTTCTTTGTTACATTTTTTTTCCCAGTCCCAAGTCCAGTCTGCTTTAACTCCCAAATAGCAGTTCAAGGGCTTTCTTTGGTGGCTGTCCTCAGTCTCCATTCTAATAGCTGGATGTCATGAGACCGCAAGGATAATCCAGGACAGGGGCAGGATATGGCTTTAAGTGGCTCTAAGCAGTATTGCAGGGCAATTTCAAACTCACATTTGCCAGTCCCATGTATTTTAAGCTACTTTTCAGGCAAGGCTAACTCTGGAACTTTTCTTATCAACTTCCATTTTGTAAATATATTACGGTGCACTTTTTCATTAAGAAACTAAAAGCTATTCCTACCTACTCAAATCAGAATAAGATGCCTGAATCAGAAAATTCAAGATACCCACTTCCACAGAAGAATTAGACTGTCTGAATTAGAGTTTAGACGAAGTCTGGTAGGCCAGCTAGCATCTCTATATTTGGTTTTGAAGTGTTTCACTATTAAAAAGAATGCTGACTTTGCTTGCTTGTGACTTTTGTGGACGTGAAACTGGTCCTTTTCTCCTACACAAATGTCCTTTATGCTGTGTCTTGCCACCATTAAGTCTTTTTGCATCTCAGATGGTCAGGGTTTATTCCATTTTTGCTACATTGTCTAAGCTAGCACATCCAGTTTATTTTCTTTCAATTCCCCCCCCTCCTAAAATGGTGTGATTAATAAAACAAACTCCTTCTATGACCTTTCACGCAAGAGCCACATTGTCTCGAATATCAGCTTTTGAAGTAGTTCACCCTGAAATGTGAATAGAAATGGCCAATAAAAATATGAAGGCATTCAAGAAGGCAGGAGCAAGTGGAGATTTCAGGGATATGGTTGCCTTGCTAGAAAATGAATCAAACATCATGGAAATTCTTGACACATGTAGCTAACTAGGCTGATTTCCTGTTATGTTTGGGTTTTTCTGCTATGTGAATGAGATAGTTTTGATAATAAGCCATTTTACAGGTGTAAGTGGCAGAATCCAAATAGTTCTTACACACTGCATTGTGCTGACTGAAATGAATTTCTGGAAGCAACATGATAAAGTTCAAAGTCAATATTAAGCCCAAATTTAGAGACAGAAATTTCCTTTGTACCTGCATGTCTTTACCAATTCCGTCTCTACATAAAAGAGAGCTAAGGATGGTTGCTATGTGCTGGAATTGCACAGGAAAGAGGAATTCTTCTTCAGTTTTGTGATCTACTTTTCCTTTGAATTCACTCACATGCTTATGAAGGAAAAACTTCAGGATCGCAGTAGTGTTCTGAAATGAAAACATTGACACTGCTAAGGTATCAGGAAGAAAACAATAGAGGAAAAATGAACGCTTCATCTATCTGCTTGAGAATCCTTCCATTTTTTTACTTCAAACATTTTTTCTCTCCTGTCCTTCTGGAACATCCACTAACAGCAAGTGGAACAAAAAACATTTCTCAAAACATACCAGGTTTCCTTTATTTTTATCTTGAAAGAAAACAGGAAAAAGAATGGCCATGTGGTATTTAAATGGTTTCAGAATGAAAAATTCTGCATTTTCATTTTGAAAGTGACACTGTTTCAAGAATTTACTGTATACTGGATTAGCATAAAAAGACATTTCTATAGCTCAGAGAAAAGATACGTTTGACGTTCTTAAGTGTGCCTGTAAAAAATAAAAATAAAAAAAAAGGACTTCCACTCTCAGCACACTTGTAACTCTACTTGATAACAACCTATATGACATAGCTGGATCACAGCCTTTTCCAACATTAACTCTCTCGTCACTGTGATGTCATTGTAGCCAAGTATGGTGGTGGTGGGTAAACAGTTAAGGAATCCATGCTTAATTCCAGCCTGCCTGCCCTAGAAAAGGACTTGCAGTGAAGTAGCTGATCTCCTGGCACTAACGAAGTGGAGGTGATGTTGCCATCTACTGCTGCTCACAGCTGAGCACTTCCCTTCATCTAAGAAAGCAGAAAAATGGGTTCTATAGCAAGTTTTTCTGGAAGAAAATCTGTTTTCTAGAGTCAGAGATCAAAAAACAAGAATATCTGACAGTGATGTAGCTGCCAACGGAATCTCCCTCTGATCTCTGGAGGGAAAAATAGGAAAAGAGATGGGAAATATGTATAAGCTACACACTGAAGAAGGTAAGAGAAAGGGATGCTGATGTATCTGCAGTACTGCTTGCTAAAAATAGCAGAGCTCTGGCAGTAAATAGAGAAAAGAGTTTCTTTATGATTAATGAGCTAATACGGAAGAACAGGGAATAGGGGGTGAGGGTATAGGGAAGGACCAAAGAGTTTCAGAGATTTCTTGAAATAACAGAATGGATACCTGAATCACTCCCCATTGTAACTTGTTACTTTTCATTACTGAACAATTGACCCCTGAGTTGCTATTCCTACCAAAAAAATTAAAATTAGAATTAAAAAATTAAGCCCATTAAAGTAAATTAAAAAAAANATCCATTCTGGAACAGAATAAACAGTTAAATTCATCAGGTAATACAATCCTACTGATGAATTTGACCAGCTCTAGCAGTTACGTATAAATTCACTTCAGTGATAGGAACCATCCCAAAACACGTGACCAGTTGTTTATTTCTCATTAAAGCTATTTCATAGTGAGAGTAATAAGCATTACTAGAAAATAATTCTATTGTTTGAAAAAATTAATCTTCCCGAATAGCTTGAGAATAAATGTAAGTAGGATTATATGGAGGATCAACTCAGAAAAATGACATCAAGTTACTGCATACATCTTCTCTCTCATTTACCTGATCTCTTCCCAGTCACGTTTGTCAGCTCACTGACAAACAAATTTTTAGTTCTAGCAGCAGCACAGAGCATATTCCTTTGAGGAAAATGTGCTGCAAGTTGTGTTATTTCGTGAATCGTGGACAATAATTTTTAACTGGTTCTGATCTCAGAGGTGTCAGTGATGTTCAGTGAAGGCATGTGAAAAAGACACCAAACTGCTTTTCAGAGAGTAGTTTAGCCTCTCTTTGCAGGTACCTGGAAACAGTGTCTTTGGCTGTAAACTCAACCATTTTTTAAACTTTTTCTTTTTTTTTTTTTTCAAAAATAAAATATGAAATTCATATTTTCTTACAGAGTTTTTTTCTTCCTTACAGCTACAGGTTTTTTCCTTCATTGCCAAGTAGCTAGTGTCTAAGCATAGTCAGAATTTGTAAAGCAAGTGTGAGAGCAAGTGAAATACTTGAAAACTGATGACTGGCACGCTGACGGTCCCATGTGAAGTCTTGACTGTTGGGTAAATAGTTTCTTCATGGACTTACTTAGAGTACAATAGTGCCTAAGCATATATAAACTGTAGTCTATCTTGCCAGTCTAGACAAGATTCAAGCAGGCTTTGACTATATTGCCAAGCTTTATGATAGCTCTGTGAAGCCCAGAGCAGTAATCAGAAACATAAGTAAAACATTTTTGTTCTAACAACTGACATTTCAACTCTTCAGTTTTAAATGTGTCAGGAAATTGCATGGTTGTGGCTCAGCCTTAGAGGAATTTCAGAGCAGATAATAAATCTGTCCTTTTCTTCCCAAATGGCATTGTTTCTATAAGTTAAATTGAATGACAAATTTCTTTCACTCTTAACCATTATCTTAATTAATGCTGACATAACTTGGAAAAATCTCATCAGGAAGTTACTGGATCAGTAGCTGCCGTATAGGTGGCCATTTCCTCTGTGATCTCCCTCCACTATGCATTAGAGGAGAGATATAAAACACCTGCAGTAAATCAAGAAGGGTTTTAGAGGGTGAAAGAATGAAGAAGAATGGGAGCAGTGTCCTGGAACTCTCACTCGGCAATATCCTGTGCCATTCCCTCCGCCACACGCAGAAACACAAGCTTGTGTGCCAGGTAAAAAGGTGGTGTGGGGCGTCAAGAACGAGCAGATATCCATAGCAGGGCTGCTGACATGCATTGAAGGGCCAGCCAGGCAGACTACAGGTGGAGCTAAGGTGTCAAAACTTTTAAGAAGTTTCTTATCAGATTTTATTCATTTTTATTATTATTATTTGTGTGGTTCTGGTCTGTTCTTATAAAAAGCTGAAATGTGTGTCATTTTGAATTAACTCTGGAATGTATTTTGAGTATTGTTGGGGCATGTGTAGCCCTTTCAGTTCTGATTCTTTATAGTAAATACTCTCTGTTTCATCTTTAGTGTTGTAATGAAGCAGATGAGAAGCAATCATGAAAATATGCTGCATTGTTGCTTATCTGAGTTTTCACCCCATTCTCCCTTTAAAAAAAAAAAAAAAAATTATATTTTGTTTGTTTGTTTGTTTCCAAATAGGGTGGAGTGAATGGCTTGACTGGAGAATTGGAATTTGCAGAAAACGGGGGGAATCCCAATGTGCACTTTGAAATTTTGGGGACAAATTATGGAGAAGATCTTGGCAGAGGCATCCGCAAGGTGAGGCTACACATGTTCAATCGGTACACTATTTTTGACATGCTTTTCTCTAATCTTTTGTGCCAACCTGACAGAAAAGAATTTGATGGCAGATAACAGGTTATGTATGGTTGAGAGGAGTAAGAAATGGTAGCAAAGTGTTCAACTCATAGATACCATCCATTTTGTTATTGCAAAGAGGCATTGCAGTTGGTCCTGTGGATCACGTTGTTCATAATAGCGAGTGTGTTAACCTGCTGGTAGGCTGTCCCAAACAGTCGGTGAAAGCTGTTGTTCTGCAGCCCTTGCAACCCTTTTCCAAAACAACACATGTTACATTGGAAGATGTTTAGAGCACCCAGGTTTATGATTGATGCTTATGGTCACAGTAGGCAGTTTCAGTTGTTAGATCATTAAAATGTATATTTACAGGAAGAGAACATCTGTTGTGAAATATACAAAATTTCTATAATTTCTTGTTTTCATTTCTGCTAAATCATTCTGTACTTACAAACTTTTACAAAAAACATGTGAAGTTAGGTACTATGCTGCCATAAAGTGTCCAGATACTTTGACTTAGAATGTTTGGGTAAATTGCATACATGCACAGCAAAAGGAACAAGTCTCTGTTTGCAATGTATACCCTTAAATTTGTATGGACAGATTCCTGTCAGACATGGAGAAAGAAGAAAATGTTGCATAGTAGCTTTCAGGAAAATAGAAGACTGATTGACAGGCTTTTCAGAAGCAACTCTTCTTCAAAGATAGACCTGCTAAAAGATAATACCAGGATTTTTTCATTTACTGTAGTGGATCATGCTATTTTTTATAAGTGAGAAACGTGAAGCGATTGTCTCAAAGAAGTTATCTTCATATATATATACTAGTTCCATGTGTCCCTGTCACTGTATGATGAAGTACATCATTTGTCTGCATACCTTCTGCAGTAAAAGATAAGTGTTCAGAAAGGAGAGATAAAGAAGTTAAAAGTGACTCTAAACTCCTAGAATTTCTCCTCTGATTTCCATCAGAATTGTTACTCCATTCCTGCTGTTTCAGTCTGCATAATATCATCTGTTGTCAATAACTTAATGCACACACGTGCCTACAGCTGTGCCACCTTGAGCAGAGACCCCAACAGATGCTTCAGAAACTAAATGGGGCTGGGTGTTGTTAATATTTGGAAGGGCGCTTTGCAAAGGCTTAGGCAACCAAAATGTTGGATGAGTCTTTTTTCCCTCACCTACAAATTGAGGCTGTTTCAACGTGTTTGGGCTTGATTTATTTTCCATGCTATGCATTTAGGAGCTATTTATTTTTTGGAGCAACTAAGTAGTCTTTCCTAAGACAAATCTATACGTCTTCATTTAATTTAATTGATTGATTTTTGTAGGCTTTTGACTTCAAGCCTTTCTCAGTGAATGCCTGAGTGCAACATTCAATTGTGTTCTCCCATTTCACAGAAATATAGAAGAGACGGAGATCCAGTGAAAGGACTGGCAAATAGAGAAGTATGAAAGGGCTTCCTAGCTTTTCAGACTCTTCTTCAGTGTTGTAATTTAGATTTATGGTGCAGATTTAAACTATGTTATAGCTTACAATTTAAAGAGGAGGCTAACGAGCGTGGGCGCACAGAAGTTTTGCAAAGCAATGAGAGTGCAAAACAGGCTTTTTGGACCTTCCTCGTTTGTCCTTTATTGTAGCTCAAGGACAAAGAGACATTGATTGTCTTTGGAAAGAAATAGCTGGTCAAAGAGAACAGAGTTTAGCACCAGAATATCATTAGACCATGAAACTCAGTGTCACAAGACCCTGTTCAGAGCAAAAAGAAGGTTAAAGAAGTAAGATACCCAAAGCATGTATTTTCATTTTTGTTTTCACAGGAAAAGCATTTAAAATTTCATAAAGAGATTATAGGAAAATTTTCCTATTGAAGGTTACACTGTGTCTATCTNAAAAAAAAAGAGAGCATCCAGAGTAGAACAGATTTAATCTGTTCCAATACTTTTTTCTAAATGACATTCAGTGATCCAGAGAAAGATTTAGAAGGAGTCCAGATATAGTTTTTAGAGAAAGGAATTTTCTTTAGAAAGACATGTCTGTCTTAGCTGTTAGAATGTGGTAGTTGTTCCTGAAAGGATCTTTCAAAACAGGTCAAAATAATGCGAATTTAATTATTTCAAAAGAATTAAAATTTAAATATTGTTATTTGAACCCTAAAATGATTTAAAATACTTATGGTGTTTATAATCATTGTCATACATACAGTTAAAAATCAAGGTGGGGATCCTAGAATATTTACATGAGAGGCAGAGAAGAAAATAAACTTTTAAGGTGAAAATGCCAGATGTTTGTTTTACTCCTTTGACAAAAGCTCATGTATTTTATCTTTTGAGTTTTTACTTTGCAGAGTATGAACCACTAATGTTTGAAGCAAATTGTAATAATTTCAAGAGTCAGATATATTTCTGTTAGCAACATTAATTAAAGTACACTTCAGATTTTCATGTATTTAGTGGTCTGACTACAGAACTCCCTAACCATTTTCATTTCTCAGCTAGCTCTAGTGGAAGCAGCTGCAATTAGCAGACTGACTGAAATTTCTAAACAAATACATCTTCCCTAATTAACATGTTTCCAAGTACTTCTGCAGAAGATAATGAAGGGTGAAATCACAACAGAAGGCCCATTGAAGTCATTGGGACCAGAAGTTCATTCCAAGTCAAGTGTGTAAAGAATTTTTTTTCCTGAGGAATAATCAATTGATTTTCATTAAAGCAAGTAACATTTTAAAAAGCACTCTGAATTTTCAAGGGTCCAAATTCTCTTTGGAGTCAGTTCTGTTTGGGTCCCTGAGTTATTGAGTAACTTCTGAGAAGTTCACTTACATTCACAGGTTAGTGATCTTAGGACTTAACACTGCAAACAATCTAGGAAGCATCAGGATGTTGTGTGTGTTAATCTTTACTGGCCAAATTAAACAATGTGCCTAGCAGAAAGTGTCTGCAAGTCCCCTCCTTAAATTCCATGTAGTACCATCATACCTGGAAAGCAGTGGCAGCACTCACAGGAAAGTTCATTGTGTAAGAGTCTTTATTTTAGGGAGGAATTAACAAATTCAGCAGTGGGATTTGCCTGAAATACAAATTCCTCACGCTAGTTATGTCACCTTGGTGTACTGTTACATCTGTAAATACCATCCGTCACCTTGCAGACCAGGGGTTGCTTAAGCTGTATGTGTTGCCAGGGTCAGACACCTAGAGTAATACAACCAGCTCTCTGCCAGATACCGATTTTATTGAAACCAGCGGTGTTACAGTCCCAAAGGAACTACAGAAAACTTCTTGCTTTTACATATCATGCTGTGGCTTGCATTTGTGCAGATACAGTTATATTCAGTGAGAGACATGGGAGTATTTCTGACATTTCTCTGTTGGCATTTGTCTGTTGGTATTTGACATTTGAGTGTGTATTCTTTGACATTTAAATTTTACTGCAATACTTTTATCTATGCTGTTGAAATAAAAGCTGCCGTTCCTCTGAATAACCATCCAACAAACAAACGAACGAAAGGGAGCCGATAGCTCTGAGGAGTACTGTCTTATATCTTAGGGCTGTAGAATGCAGCACCGTGGAAATAAAGTGGTTTTCATGTTTATGCCAACACTCCTTGAAAGTCAGACTGGGTTCACCCTCAGAGGCTATGAGCCAGTCCTTTTGAAGTTCAGAGGACTTTCTTCCTATTCCCACACCGTTTTTCTTACCGCGCACGGGCAATTGGAGACAGCGTTTTGCACTGCCTCTATCCTCATTAGCGTATCACAGAATCACAGAGTGTTAGAGATTGGAAGGGACCTCGAAAGATCATCTAGTCCAATCCCCCTGCCGAAGCAGGAACACCTAGAGCAGATTACACCCACTCCATGTTCTTCCTTTCTCTTCTTGATTTGGATTCCACCATTTCCTCCCTATGAGGACATAGGAGGACACACCAG
Organism: Alectura lathami; assembly: GCA_013399715.1. NCBI lineage: Eukaryota > Metazoa > Chordata > Aves > Galliformes > Megapodiidae > Alectura > Alectura lathami. The sequence continues at coordinate 195,116 of VXAV01009064.1, read as the reverse complement.
GCTTTGTCTGTCTCCCTTTCTGCACCACAATGTGCTTGCTGGGGCTTCCTTCTCATTCAGGACACCTGGGGATGCCTCA
>VXAV01009064.1:173676-190948 GCA_013399715.1 Alectura lathami | reverse complement strand
TTCTTTTTTTTCTTTCTTTTTTTCCATAAAGAACCATGAGATGAGATTGACAGGATTAGGTGGCCTGCTGTGTCCTGCCAAGACAGAACCATGTCTCCCCACAGTACTGAGCTGTTGCTAATTTGTATTTATTGATTGATTGATTGAGGGACTTCTACTTGAAGGCTGTCTTCTCTCAGGCTGATGAGCCTCTGTGGTACCTCGGAAAGGTCTGGGAGGCTCGTGTTGATCACAACTTTGCTGGTACAAGTTCTAAAGCAGGCAGATCACTCTTCTTTCACAGTGAGGTTGCTTTTTCCAAGCTAACCTATTTATAGGAAAATATGAAAGCATGTCTGATTAGACACTGAATGTTTGTGTGCAGCAGAGATGAAAGCAAGGGTTTTTTTTGGCTGGTGTGTTTGTTTGTTTGTGGAAAGACTGTGTTTCCATTGATCTTGATGCTGAATGATATTTTATTGACAGTAGTCTGTGATATTCTCCCCAAGTGGAATAAACCGCCCTGGTAAGCTCAATAACCTTTGTCTCTGTGGACATAGAGTATTTTGTGTCACTGTCTACTAAAGCAGAGAGAACACAAAAGCAAATATTTAGTCCCTTTAGACCCTCTCCTCAGGCTCTGGGATCTAGAGGAGCAAGCCTAGTCATCAGCTGAAGTCAACTCAGTGCAAATGTAGGGTGTGTGCATTTCTGCTGAGGGCACTCTCCGTACTATACATATAGTATCTGCCACCCTCAGTCTCTGTAGCCTTGTTACAGTGGGCAGGAATGTGAAAGCATCCATAACACTGCTACAGGCTCCCAAATTCATCAATAGGACACCTATAGGCAAGTGTCAGAAAGTCAGCTTAGCAGACAGCCAAGGGTCAGCCGCCACCTTGCGAGAGGAGAGTGGTGCCCACCAGGGAGAAGAGCTCTGGTCGTTGTGAGTCTCCCATTTGGCCTTGGCAAGAAAATGTGTGTGGGTGCAGTGGTTAGCTAAAGAGGAGGAGGAGAAATGATATGTCAAGCTGAAGAAATTGTTTTCCACTGTTGTTAGCGCAACACAGCTGAAAGTACAGTAGATCTGTTGGTTGTGCGGTTGTGAAGACAGTTAAGAAACAAATGATGATATTTGAAAAGACAAAAAAGCGTCCCAGTGATGTCAACTTAGATAATCATTGTTTATATTGCATTTTTGTCTCTAGCTCATGTATTTTAAAATATGACAGAGTTTACCATGCATAAATCATCATTTGTAAAGGAGAAGTTTTGAATTACTTTTTCTTATCTGCCAGAACAACGTCTGAATTAGAAGTAATAATTTCTTTTTGTCTCAACATCACATTTATAGCAATGCTGAGATACGTTTCCCATATTCCTGCAATTAAATCTTAAAAGTTATTTCCAGAGATAAAAAGTTACTTCTATGTGATTAAAAAGGGCCACCTTCTTGCACCTTTCCAGTTCTTTTCCAGTGAGAAAGATGAGGACGATGAAGCTTTTGAAGACTTCATAATATTTATAGTTCTTTCATAGTGTTGAAAGATTTTTATGATTCACCCCTAAAATTACAGTGCTCAGGTTTTTGCCTGTTCTGCAGTTATGATATAATGCCTTAATCAAAGGCTAAGTTGCAATAAAAATTAATAATAAATACCCATGTCATGGTGTATTCCTGCTTGAAAACGCACAGCAGAAGTAATAAAAAGAGAGTGATATGTGTTGTCTCAAGTACTTCACATTTTCCTCTCAATAAGCGGCGTGAACTTTTCTTGATATAACCTCTTTCTGAAAAATAATGTTTTTCTGGGCAGGAACAGTATGTTTTATGAAATTGCACAACGTATGTCTAGCAGCTGTGGGAGATGTGTTAGAAAATAATCTCAGGCTTACTTCCAATCCCACTTATCTCAGTTTCTCATACCTATAAAACAGTATGGCCACTTCTTTTTGAAGTGCAGCAGTGGGGAGATATGCTTCTTGTGTAAGCAGGGAAGGATAGGGTGGGATACATTGCGGAAGAGCTTGTACTGAAATTTGAACTCAGAGTTCATTTCAATCATACATATAAACAATTTTGTGACTGCTTAAATAACCACTGAAATGTGTGATACTGGTTATATTAAATTAATGATGGTGTTAAGCTAACAATTTGCTGTAACTAGTAACTTCAACCTATTTGCAGGAAGCAGAAACGTATCAACAGAAAAGTACATTATATACTCCAGAAAAAAGTGTCTCTCTTCAAAAATATAGAGGAAATGAAACCCCTTGTTTTTCCAAGGCATTATCTAGCAATTCAAATCAGAAGAGATGGAATGAAGAGTCAAAGCAAAACCAGAGGTGTAGGATAGAATAGCTCAGTTGGCAGGGCCCTTCAGAGATCACCTAGTCCAACTGCCTGACCGTTTCAGGGCTAACCAAAAGTCAAGTCATGTTAATGGGGCCATGGTCCAAACATCTCCTGAACTCAGATTAGGAGCTAAGAAATGGCTAGAGCAAGAAGTAAGGTTTTTGGTGTGGCTGGGGCAGTGCTGTTAAGGACCCTCAACCTCCAAAGCAGAAATTCAAGTCATTCTCCATTTCATGACTGATACCCAGTGTCATTGCAACTATTGCCACAGGTACTCCCACACCCAGCCCTGCTGTGATCATCACGCTCCCCCTTATATGCATTATCTTTAGCATTTAATTGCTTCTTTCTTTGACTCTTTGTACTTCTTCCATCTCATCTTTGCTTCCTCGTTGTGTCCCTTGGAGCTCGGATTTAGCCACGTCTTCACTGCATCTTCCCTTTCCTTACTGAACCAAGCTACTTCTACACCTTATCCTAGTCATAAACCTAGTCTGAAACGCTGGATTTGTTCATTTTGTGGGGTATTGTATCTTGTTTGTTTTGAAAAATTGACTTTTATACTAATTATTTCATTTATGTCATAACCCATACAGATTTGATTAAAAGTATACATTTTAATGGAGTGTTTTAAAAATGAACATTAGTGTTCTATATAAATGTTTTCTTGAAATGTGCAGTACACACCTCTGCATTAAAAGTTCATTGCTTTTAAAAGTAACATAATTATATTTTCAAGTCTCTGTTTTAGCATTTTGCATCAGTTTAGGTGCAAAAATAGAACGTTTTAGTAATCTAAGCATTAATATTCTGAATTAGTACTCCAGTACTCCTAGCTCCATGTTTATGAACTACTGATAAAATCTGTGATTTCCATATTGAATACAAGATGTCTTTAGTCAGTTTGTTTTAAGCTGTGCATTATATTACTTGAGATAAATGCAGAAAATAACAACATATAAAGCAAAAAAATAAATATTTTAGCTGGGCTCTAGTTAAATAGCATATATTCATGGTCATCACTCACTGGAACTGTGGCAATTAGTGCAATCTTGTTAAAATATCTATTAAATTTTAATAGGGAGTATCGGTCCCACCATACAACAGCAATTAACCAGTTTTATAAACTCTTTTTCTCTTATATAATTCCTGTCTTAATGAAGAGTGATCTTCATTTCCCTTTTCTTCCCTGACCTCCAGTATCCACCGTGTCTGGCAATCCCTATACTAGCCACCCAGCTCAGCTGCTAGGCATGTTTCTTGCTGCTTCGTTCAGCTTTTTCCTCAAATTACAAATTCTGCTTCTGGAAGTGGAGATTGCGTGAGCATGTTTTGTCTTGCTATGAGCTGCACAGTGAGTCTGTAAGCTCCACAGTAATTCTGCGTAGCAAAAACAACTGGGAATGTTCGTGCTTTGCTGAGAGGCTGTTAGGTGATGGTGTAAAAAGCACAAAAGGGTCACAGTGGAAAAACCTGCTCGGGAGATGTCATGTCCATGCTTTGGGTTAGGTTGGTGCTCCAATTTGCTGCCATAGAAGTTTTGCTCAGTGGATTTTAGCTAGTGATGCTAGGTCTAATTCTATGAAGTTTATTCCAGAACAGGGCTGCAAGTTAAAAAATGAAGTGCCACATGAGTGAATGTTGGCTGTCTCTGCAAGTCAGTTGTATAACAAGGAACAGACAAGGTCAATTTTCTGTTCTGCAGTGGTAATATTATAAGGAAATATTTTGTCCAGAAGTTCAATCCACAGTACTCTGATAGTCAAATTCTCTAGCTGCTTGCAGGAAGATTTTAAGGTACAGCTTTCTGGTCAGCACAGACTAAGATAAACTGTGTTTCCCCCAAATTTTACAGCCTATTTGATCACAAATTGCCTTTTGAAATAAATTTGAAAGACTAAAGTAATTCACGGCTAGTTTGGTCTACAGTAAAGTTATAATGAGTCTCTTGATATACCTGATAGTGGATAGTTAAATCGATTTCTCAGTTTAGCCTTGGGGCTTTTTGTACTCTGAACGTTATGTGGAAGCTACTGTCCTTCTTGCTCCTAACTTTGCTGTTGAAGCCCTGACGCCCTGCTTGCTTTTAGCTTTGCCACTTATTATGTCTGCAGGAAAGCAAACATGACAAGACCACCCAAGTGATGGATATCTTCCCACATGAGGATACAATCTTTATGTCACTTTGTGACTGTAGGCCTCCAACAGATGGCATTAAACAGGGATTGCTGCATTGAATCCAAATACAAATCCCTGTGTATTGAAGCAATTCTGTTCAGTCTAAAAAGAAGTGAATTCCACATCAAGCTGGTTTCATGCTGCTATTTTAATTTTGGAGAGATGAGTATAAACGTGACAGGAAACTTCAATTCTGATCTTCATTTTTTATAAAATCATAGCTACATTTATTACAGGTAATTTCCTTCAAATTCTTTTATAACTAGTAATAATTTTGGTTCTAGCTATTTATGCCTTCTATTAGACACTTTTGGAACAGCTTTGTAATGTATAAATTGTTAGTCCATTTGTCATTAGAAGCTGTCTTCTAGTTTGTTTAGCAGATTGAGTCGAATAATTTTTTACGAGTGAAAATGAATACATCGGTTAAAAAAGTGATGGTTGTTATAACACCTTGTTAAAGAAATGTTTTTTCTTATCATTAGTTTATTTTGTATTTTGTTTTTCTTTCCGCTTGTCTTCAAAAGAGAGGAAATGCCCATATGGGAGTTAAACTCACTTAAAAAATAATTTTAAAAAAGAAGGACTTCAAACCTGTTTTGTTTTAACCAGTCAGGCAGCTAAGTACCAAACAGTCATCTGCTCCCTCCTCCCTCCCAGTGAAACGGGGAAGAGAATTGGGGGTAAAAAAAAAAAAAAAAAAAAAAAAGGAAAAACTAAGGGGTTAGAAANAAAAAAAAAAAAGGTAGAACTCATGGGTTTAGAAAAAAAACTACTTACTAAGACATAAAAGAAAGAGGAAAAAAATAATAATGATGATAATTATATAAATAAATAAAACAAGTGATGCACAATACAATTGCTCACCACCCACCGCCTGATGTCGAGCCAGTCCCTGAGCAGCAGCTACCCTCCTGGCCAGCTCCCCTCAGTTTTACAGTTTTGACGTGGTGTCATATGGTATGGAATATCCCTTCAGCTGGTTGAGGTCAGCTGTCCCAGTTCTGTCTCTCCCAGCAATTTGTGCCCCCTCGGTCTCCATCACAGGCAGGACATTATGAGAAGCTGAGAAAATGAAATGTCCTTGGCTCTGTGCAGCTCTGTTCAGCAACAACTAAAACTTCAGTGTGTTACCAAGTGTTTTTCTCCTAAAGCCAAAATGTAGCTTCGTATCAGACACTGTGAAGGAAAAATCAACTCAGTCTCAGCTGAAACCAGGACAAAACCACTCTAAACGTTTAAAGACTATTGATAAAATGACTTGTATTTTCTCTCTCATTATTTTATCACTTATTTATCTTTTACCATATCCTTTCAAAGGATTACAACTATATAATTACAGCTATATAATCATGTGCCAAACTGACCAGATTGTGTTATCAGTGTGATCTCTCTTAAATCCTGTTGAATATAAACCTCACCATCTTTCTGTGCAAGACAAAATATTTTCCTGTGGATTACATCTATCCCTTGAAAGGTTATATCATAAAACAGTAATCCTGGGTCTGAAAAGAAGAAAGATGTGAACTAACCACTTTTGCCAGATGTACTTTTCATACCATGCGGTTAGTGGAAGACAAAATTTCAAGAGAGCATTGACTTGAAGCTGTCACAGTCCTTTGGAAGCCACAAATAACAGTTATGACAACTATTTTAATGAAAGATTTTGGTGGAGGACATTATAAGCTTCTCAACCTAGAAATCCACTGATAACCTCTGGCAAAAAAAAAAGTAATGACTTTTTCAAAAAAAATCAGTCATCCTGAGCAGCATAGGACAGCTGCTGTAACAAAATCATTAAGAGCTGGGAACAGAAGCAGCCCTCTAACGTGCCATTCTGGGTTTTGACAGAAGATAAATTACAGAATAAAGGTAAAAGGTTAAGTCTTCATATTCTGGGAAAGTTACAAAAAAAAAAAAAAAAACACATAAATGTTGCTTAGAACTTGACTGTAAAAGGCAAGTGTCTCTTAATATTCTGCTTTGGAAAAAAAAACGGTACGAATAGAAAAAAATAAATCTTACTTCATAGGGATTCTCAGCATTATTCCTAATCTCTATTTTTTCCAGTTGCAAACAGAGCAGTACGTTTACCTAGGGGTGGGAGGACATTAGTTAAAAGTAATACTCTATCAGATAACTGTTCCACAGATTTTGAAATTAAATGTCTGCAAAGATTATTTGCTATCATGGTTACTATAAAGTTATGCGGCTGTTGTGTGGGATCTTCTAAGAATCAGAGACATTTCACTGCCCTCTCTTGGTGAGAATTGAAAGTGGTCTCTCCAGTTTCTTAAACAGTAACCCAAGAACAAGAAGAATTTTCTTTGATTCAAGTGTTATTTACCAGGAAAACATTGCAAGTGGGATGTTATACGTGAATAAGTGTCCATAAACATTTTATGGGTGTATTATTTCAGCTTGAAGCTGGTCAGTCAGCTCATTGGTTTGGTCTATGATGTGCAGACGTGCGCGTATACAAATATCTGTCTATTAATTAATTTGTGTGGTTCAATCTTACACAAACAGCTTGATAGTATATCCTTTTCTGTAAAAGTGCAGAAGAATTTAAAAACCGCCTTAATCAGAATCTGTGTGTCTCATGAACAGTGAAAAAACCTAATGACGTTTCACTTGTTTGCTGGGATGGTGACCTTGTCACTATTTTATTAAAACCTATCAACTAGACAGCTAATTCAGGTGCACAAGTTAACTGGTAATCTCCCTCTATAATATGTGGAGGGAGGTACTGCCCTAGAAGGCAGTTCAAAACTGTGAAAGGTACGTGGAGATATTAACTAGCTAAATTCACAGTTCAGTTCCAGAATCTATCAGTATGCTTCCTCCTCCAAATCCTGAAAAAATGCAGTTTTGCAAGCTCCCTGAGTTACCCCCGAAGCAAAGCTTCTACTTAACATTTGGGAGCACTGGGAAGTCGTATATGGAGCCTTAACCCATGACTGATTTCCGAAGTACACGCTGGTATGAAAGATGTTGTGAAGCACATCACAAAAACATGAGCTTCATTTCCTGTGCCATGGTTAAATCTGATTAGATTAAATAAAGGATTGTAGTTAAACTTCAGTCAGTTCTGTGTTTCACTTGAAAGCAATCAAGCAAATTCTTCAATGATAGCATTATTGGTTCAGAAAGGCTATGAACGTATACTGCAGGAGAGACTACAAATTAGAAATGCAATGGAATTTTTCTGCAAGACTTTCAACTCCCAAAGGGATAATTTTTGCTTAAAACTATATTCTACCAACTATTTCAGGTATATTCTATCAACTATTTCAGGAGGTCTATGTTATGGCAATGTTTATGAAGAGGGATGAGTGGATAAAAATATGTCTTGTCTTTTCTGAGGTATTTTTTCTAGCCAAAGAGTTAAAAGAGAAATTTACTGTATGTCTAGACAGACTTATGTGGTTAGGAGTCCAGGCACTTTGCTTTGTACTGAGAGATGTTAAAACACAATTTTCCTATGTTGGTAACATAGTAGAATTATTCATCTGTGTAAGATGTTTTTATTCAGATCAATGACTTGTCCTGTGGAAGCTCAGATTTGGCATTTTCCTGTGGTGAGCTGTTTGGTTTGAGAGGATAGAGGAGTAGACATGTCAGCATTAGAAAGTTTGAGCTAAGCCAGGAATGCAGCGAATTCCAAGGGAAAAGGCTGAACGGGAGGTGAAACTTGATGGAAAGGCAAAGAGAGAGCCTACAGATGTTCACAGAGGAAAAGGATTCACATTTAACCCTCTAAAGTCACTCTTTGTTACTGTGGTGGATGTCTGGCAAGAAAAGTTTACTTTTCTCCTATGTCATCTTGTGTTGAGGATAAAGCACCCTGACCTGACATTTCACCAGAAGGTTATCAGGAGCTCTCCAGATCATAAAGCTCATTGTTCACAGTTGTACCTGTGATCTGCATCTGCATCTGTAGTGGCCCTCTCTGAGCACCCAGTGGGGAGCAGGTGGGCTTTTTTGGCATGTGGCAGTACCAGCAGGTCTGACTTGCTAATGAATGCAGGTCATTCTTTTTAAGAATTCTCTCGGCTCCCCAGCAGTTGAGCCAATCAATCTGTAAGGAGCTTCTGCAAATGTCACCTTGCAAACTGACTACATCCTTTGGCAGGAAATTAGAAGTAGCAAAAACAATTCAAAACCCAGGTTGAGAAACGTTTATTAATTTTTTTCTTCAGTGTCTTTGCTGAAAGGGGAAACAATCCTATCTCTTTCAGCACAGTAGAAAAAAAAGAATCATGACACGTTTTAAAAATGCAATATATTTGATGCAGCAATCATGGTACACAGTGTTGTGAAGTGCCTCAGGGCTGCCACGCAGTTCCCTGCCTTCTTTCCTGTGTACCTGTTATTTCAAGTCAGTCTTGGGGGATATGTCCCATCCCCTACTGCATTTTTGAAGGAGGCAGATTCATGACTAGCTGGTATTCTCAACTGACTATTTCTGCAGCAGTAGAAAGGCCAATGTTTAAATTGGGAAATACAAACCCGGCTGGCTGGTGCATTTCTTCACATTGCCTGAGTGGGATTCGACCAGTCTGGGTGAACACCGCTGGAAGGTTTTAGACTGAGAACTGGTGCACACTGGAGACCTGAGTATGGGGCAAGTGTGTAGGGGATTAAGGTGGGTGGAAGGGTGGAGCCTTTCAATCACATTGTAGCTTTTCTCTTTTTGATTTTAATTTCTGATGGATGGATGATGCAACAGCAAGCACATTTGTTTTCCTGTGCCCCTATTAAAGTGGGAAGAGAGTTTTGAGGAAGGAAAGCTGTTTGGGGTGAAGTGTGGAAAGGGAGGGAATATAGCTGCTTCATGTGCCAGCTTCCTGTGTTTGTTGCTTTTTTTGTTGCTGTTGTTTTTGTTGCTGTTGTTGTTTTTTTTTGTTGTCGTTTGTTTGTTTGTTTTCCATCCAAAGGTTCCAAGTACACTAGTCAGTAGTGTAGTAGTCAGTAGCAGGATACAGATAACTCCTCAGTTCCCTGTCACGGTTGTGCACAGTTAGAAGATGACCATCCAGTTTTTAGCAGTGGCTTCCTAATAAGTTGAAAAACCAATCTGAAATAAACATTTATTTTTAGTCTTCCATTGCCACTGCCTTCAGATTTCTTCCTGTAATTCATCAAATGAAAAGATTTCTCAGTGTAGACCCTGCTTGTAATTTAAGACTAGAATTTTTGTGTGTGTGTCTCTTTCTTACATAGGAACAGTTACAATGCCTTCGCATTGCACTTATTTTAAAGCACAGAGCACTAGGAAGACCCGGGAAAGATGAGACAGATTTCTGGCAGAACACTTTTTCATTTGAAGCTCATACAGGTGCTCATCACTATGTACGCGCACATAAATATGTATGGATGCATGCACACAGACTGCTGGCCCACAGTCTGCCGATAAAGCCAAGGGCCATTGAGCTGTCTGTGTGAAAATAGATTGTCCAGCCTCAAACACAGGAAGCTCAGAAATCCCGAGTGCCCTGAAGGTGAGGTGGACTTTTGACTCCAGGTATTTCCGTCTTTCTAAAGCTTTGAAGCTTTTACCTGCTGGAGATCATATATCTTCTGGAAATCTCTTATTCAGAGGGGCCTAGGTTGCAGGGAGTGTTTCCTTGCTGCAGCTCTGCAAAAGGCTCACAGGTTACTTGTGGGCAGCAGTGAGTATTATTGGGCTGTCTTTGGTTTTATACCTGTTCTTTCTGTTTAGCCCTCTTTGAATGGAAATTAACCCCATCTCCTTTCTTCCCAAGTGCAGATGGTAAATTAGAGGACTAGGTATTCAGATCTTTGCCATCACAGTATTCTTTATAGCAGTAATGAATAGATTATGCCTTAGACAGTCATAGGGAATTGTGCCTGGGGTTTAACTTCTGTGATTAATAACTTTACAGGGAGTCGTTTTATTCCTTGGTTTCTCTTTTTTTTCTTAACCTCCAGTACTTTTGACCTTACCTTCTTGACTCAATACTTCTGTGTCAGCAGTTTTTTCCTTCTTTTTGTCCTTCCCTAATGTGCTCATAGACAGATATAAACAAGGAAGTTATCAAACCGTATTTTCTTCTTGTTCTCCTGAATGAGTCACTTACCTGACTTTTATCGCTGTAATGTGAGTGTGTAATGAGCCAAGTGACTTGGATGGGGAATTAAAATAGGGTCATTTGGCATTTATTTTTGGTTTTAGGCTTAGATGGAGCAATTTATTTAGGCTACCGTGAGTCCTGACAACAGATTTATGAGGAGGATTGTTTTCTCTTACGTATTCTCTGGTCACAACTGGGTATCACTTAGTATGGTCATTTCCATTCTGTTGTGGATTCGTTTTTCCAGTAGCATGATATTTGTTAATATCTCAAATTCTGTCCCTGATATTTGAGCATTAGTAAATGTGTTAGATTTGAAAGCTCTCTATCTGTGGAATATAGGATTGATTTTTTTTAATTTGGCTTGAGTTATTCTCTTTGATAGATCCTCCTTGCTGTAAGCTGTTTTTGTCTTCCTTTAGACCAGATAGAATTCTTCTTCACACATAAGTACATATATACTTTTCCTGGAATGCTTCATTTCATTTTCTTTCTTCCAACAAAACTAAACTATATTCAGAAAATTGACAAAAGCTTCTTGAAAACCCTAGATACATTAAGCTCCTTTTAGGTATAAATTTTCATGTGGGACCTTTCAGGTTACTTTAGAAATGGTCTGGCAAAATACATACTAAACAAACAAAAAAAAGCCCACATACCTAATATTCTCCTTTTTTTTCTTGTGGTAAGATATGTATGTAATTTACAAATCAGTAATTAAATCAAGGTGTTTCAGATTGTGGGATGAAAGTAACATATTCTGGATAAAAGCGTGGGGTTTTTTTGCTCTGTTTTGTAAGTATGTGTAATGTAAATAAATACACATTATAAATACACATTTTATTTACATAATTGTTCCTTGGAGAGGGAAATATCCTTCCACACTAAAAATATACTTGATGAAAACACTAGAAGCATGGGAGTAGCTTTTTTGCCCAGTTTGTGTTAGAAATCTTAATTTACAAAGTCCATTGGAGCTAAAAATCTTAAGCATCTTGGAAGATGATAGCACATAGATTTATGTGGCCAATTAAAGATTTAAGCTCCTAAGTTTAGGTGTAGAAGTAGTAACCTCTAATGTGTTTTTACAACATTACAGGTATTTAATCCATTTTAAACAAGATTCAGAACTGTATCATTAACAAAGCTCCAAGAATGATTTATTCATGGGAATTTTAAACATCATACATTAATTTGTGATTTCTTGGTTAGTTTTCTGGTCATTTTTCACTGTAGAAATACCCACTTAAAGAAAAGTAGAAAAGCTATTTCCTTTGAATTTGACTATCTGTCTTACCATCAGCCAACATCTTCAGCTGCCTCACCAGATGAAAGCTGGTGTGATGCATATCAGAAAGAACAAGTGGAATCTGCAGCTCCTAGCTTTGAAGAGTGCAGGAATGAGTTTTACTCTGTGGGTTAACATACGATTTTTCTCTCCAAATGCATTTCTCCCCCATGAAGGTGCAGAAATCATGCACAGTACAGTCCTGAAAATCTTTCTGCTTTGGGGATCGTGCATCTCTTCATTCAGCTCTTTGTGATATAAGAGCCTGGGCACCGGCAGTTCGTGTGGACCATTCATGTTGGATGAGTCTGAAGTGATCTCAGAGGTGCTCTTCTGACTTTTGTCCCCATCACGCTCATTCAAGTTTGGGGACAAAAGGGTGGGGTCAGTCACCATGATGATCTTTTGCGAAGGCTGATGAAAGTTCTCTCATCTCCTTATGAACTTGGTCTGCAGGAGCAGAGCTTGCTGCCAACAGTGTGTCCGTATATAATTAGCTGCATTTAAAATGCCCATAAAATATCTTTAAAATCCATGTACTGAGGCAGAAATGTGGTTATTAGGGTAGCAGTATGCTTTTGGTTTTATTTTTTTTTTCCTTCAAGTTTAATTTCTGCGAGTTCAATTGTATTTAAGTTTACAGAGAACAGGAAATAGAAGAAATTAGTTCAATCTATTTTTTAAAAACCTATGTTAAACTCGAGGTCCTGAATTAACATGCACTATAAACTACATTTTAGAAGTTCAATGACTTTTTTCAACATAATTTCTTTTTTCTTTTGCAAATATTTGCTGAATATAACCTCTTTCTCCTCACTCCATTTTGTTTCAAAAACAGTAGGGTTAGGACCATATGGAGATTCTGTGAGACTGCAGAAGTTTTTCATAGAAAGAAGTGTAACTCTAGACGCTGTGTTGAGAAATAAATGAGTAAATGTACAAAAGACTGTCCACCTACTGTTCTTGAGTGTACAGAGCCTACACGGTTACCGCTGAGCACCTGAAAATAACAGTTGTGGGGTATGGGAGGTATGTATGTGCCTTTGTTTTGTAACTTACTGCAAGACTTCATGGTTGTGTGAGCTTTTGAAGTTGCCGAGCTGATATGCAGAAAACTTCACAACTTCTGTTCAAATTATATGTCATCTGCAGCTTGTGAGGCTGCTGTTTGCTAGCTGCCCTGCACAATGGTGCTACTGTGCTCTGCCAACGAGTAATTGTGCCATTATTAGGCAAAACCCAGAACATCTCCCTCAATTTCACAGCCTACTTAACAGGGAAAATCATTCAAATGTCCGTAATTATCAGACAAAATCTTCGCTCCTGTTGATGCTGGGAGCAGAGAACCTGTGCGCTCGCTGCTGCGCCAGCCCTGTCTGTCGGAGCAGCAGCTTGATTGCACTTCCCTTCTCAAGGGCCATCGTCAGACTATCTATATTGATTCACATTAAAGATGCATTGTGTGTGCTACGGATTCCCAGCAGGACTTGTGAACGTATCATAGCTTCTAATCAATCCTATTCTTGTCCTGTCTACAGTTTCTGTGCAGCTTAACACCTCAGTAGAGGTTTCCTTCTTCCTTTCTTATTATTTTTAATGAACTGAGTTGATTGCCTGAACTACCTGGAATAATAATTAGCTGTTACCTGTTGTGACATATAGTAAAACTTTGGATAATTGGCAAAGAAGGGCAGCTATATGGTTACACTGTTCACAGAACTTAAGCACAGGGCAAAACATCTGCGGTATATAAAGAGAAAACTGGAGGACTTGTAGAACTACAGCGTGTTGTTAGTGTCTGTGTGGTGGTTTCTGAGGCAAGAAGGTATTGAATGGTGTGACATGGTCGGCATCAGGCTGAGGCAGTAGTCCAGCCTGGAGTGGAGACGTTTCCGTTTTGTACTTTGGCTCAAAAAGACTTTGTGCTTCCCAGAATTCACTGTGAACGTATGTGCACCAGACATCTGTACCATGTCTTCTTCATTGGCATCTACAAACAGTTTTTGTGTATATATGGACATAGGACTTGGTGAGAGTTTTGCCTCTGTGTATTGCTTGGCCTTAGTGTTTGTTGTGTTTGTAGTATATTCAGCACGTAAATACACATATATGGGTTTTTATTCTGACTGAAGAAAGAAATGGCCAGTATTTTAGGGTGTAATATATTTTTCTAAAGTCCTAATATTACATCTATCTTTTTCACATTTCTTTTTTACTTCATTTCCCTGTCTGCTCATCTTCCACTGAATGCAGTGCTTCTAAGACCATGAATGGCATGCACATTAGCGTGGAGGCAGTGACATTCAGTCAGAAAGACACCAGGAAATGGGTTCCCAAATAGTCAGGCAAAGGGAGGAGCTTGAACTGGAGCTGACTTGGATCATTCCCTCAAGGTTTGTGTTTTCTTCAGTCAGGAGACCCTCTCAAGCCCCTTTTGATTCTGACTGAGTAGAATCAGAGTGAAACTTTGTTAGTGTAAATTTTGAGGTGCTTTTCTGTCTTGCCCCTTCTTGAAATATATCCCCTCCATCCCCAAACACTGAAGCTGGATATTTGTTGAATTATAGTTACTTCTGTTTTGGAGATTACAAAAACAATCTTAAACAACACATTCTGCAAATTTTACACATATTTTATGAGACATTTTCCATTTTATTTTCAGCATACGGTATTTGGATTTTTTCCTAGACTAAAATTTAAGGCTGCTGCAAATTTACAGACAGACATACTACAGAAATTACCATATAGATGTATTGTTTTTCATGTACTATAGAATATGGTTCTAATTTGAGATGGGAAATTTTCATTTATCTTTTGTAAAATAAGGCAAGTTATAGAAATCTAAGAGATTCATTAGTTTCCAGTTTTCCATTAATTACCTTGTTCATGCTAATGTAATAGCTTATTTTTTTCAAAGAAAACACTGTTTACTTATTGCTTTCTGTGATGGTGATTGCATTTGACTTCATCATTACGTTTGCACTGTAGCCTTATAGGCAAACATAAGATTCTTCTGAATTGAAAAATATCCATGTAGTCTATTAATGCAGTCAAACCCAAACTAGGTAAACTTGATTCTTATTAGAAGTCTGGGAAAATGCCTAATATGGGCAAATATTTTATCTCAGAGAATGAGTGAAACATTTGTCTGGCATCCAGTGTAAATATGGATCAGGTTGGTGCTTCACAGAATTACCAAAAGCAAATAAAAACACTGAAAATGAAAAGCTTTGTATTCCTGTGTGATGACACATAAAATGAAAAAACATCCTGTAACTTCACTTTTTGCAATACACATAATGAAAATGCTCAAGTAGGTTTCTAGCAGAGGCAGATAATGAGACATTGTTTAGAAAATTCATATAGTGAGTAATGATAAGTCTATATCATACAAGTGAACCATGAATATAAATTTAATATGCTTACTTATGTCATTTGGTTCTCAGTGCAGCCATAATATTGACTGGAGCTCACAGATTAGTTGTGATTTCTTATCTATCTATTCATTTTTTGTGTTGCTGTTTGGAATTAAAAATACCATAGCCAGAAAGAGACACATTTCTCTTACTGAAAAGCAAATCTGTGCAATTTCATTTAAGTTTTGCTGCATCTGACTTTTCTTACAAAAATTGTCCACTGTGCAGTTTCTTTCTCCATTAGAAGCCTGATATTAAATAATGTTCTGTGCATGGCACTCCTTCCTTTGATTCCAGAAAAGATTTTCAGTGAAATTCCTAACTACCTGTTTGAATTCACAAGTTAAATTCTGATCTTAGTGAAGTCAGCAGCGGAATTCCCACAGAAAGTTTGTTTTTCTAGGCTGTATTTTTTTTTAACTAGTCATTTCTGACTTTTTTTTTTCATATCTAGAGATCGACAGTCCGATAGAACTAATGCTGTCAATAAAATATTGGTCATTGTGTAAAATTTCTGTATGGGTATGCAAGAGCTGTAGATGTGGAAGAAGAGGCAGGACTACAGATGAGCAAGTAGAGTTGCGTTGATGGGAGAAAGAAGATTTGGAGTATTTGCACATAGTGTCAGTGTTTTGCAGTGAGTTTGTCATAAAAAGATAATGGTAGTATTTAACAATAAATGATTCTGACTGTAACAAATGTATTTCAGAGAATATAAGAACAGTTTGGGAAGGTCCTCTTGTCTAATATGCTTTGTCTGTTGAAGACAGTGGATGCTAAGGAAGGGCAGAAATATATTGCAGTGCCTCTATACCCTCTCCCCTTCCAGCAGCACCAGTTTTAAAGATTTCTGAGCCTAAGATAGTGCCTTTGTGGTTAGTGAACCTAGATGGATTCATGGAGTTTTCTTTATGTGTTACACTAATTGCATTTTGAGGCCTTGTGAAGATTTGATGTGAATCTGGGACCTCCCTTTATGCTTTTATAGTTAAATCTCCACTTGCCCACACACTTTACTTCACATTTATCAATGCTGAATGCAATCTGATATTGTTGCATTGCAGTCATCCAGTACTGTGAGACCTATCTGAACACTTCGCCGTCAGTTTTCATGTTTGCTCCCTTGAATTATTTAGTGCAACATGCAAGCTTTGTCACTCTGCTGTTCATCAGCTTTCCAAGATCGTGTTTGCATAGGTCACACAGCACGGATCCCAGGAGTTTAGTACTGATACCTGGACACTTGGATATGAAACTGTTCCTTTGCTTTCATTTTTTGTCCTTTAAAAATATATATCTAGGAAAGTCTAGTCTTATCTAGTCTTTCCCTTAAATGCCATGACATCTTCTGTCCCTTGTGCCTTTAATCTACGAAAGGTGTGTTGTTTTCCCTCACAATTCTGTATTTAGCACTGTCATTCTGTTTAGCGTCTCTCAGTCTCCTGGACGTTTCTGTCTGTGAACAATGCACATTTTTTCACTCCAACTCTTGAAAGGAAAGAAAGAAACCTTAACTGTAAATTCTGAGGACTGGATAATAAGTCTCTCCCAGAGCTGAAGTCATCATCTCAATCACACGTCTTTGGAAATGCTGCTTGCGAGTCCTACTGAATTTCAATTTTTCTCTTTTTATAAATATAAAAGTTTTTCCAGAATGTGAGTTTCATCTAACTGTCGTATAGCACTTCTATACATGCATAAGTACCTTTAGACTCCTAAATTTTTTGTTGAATGGAGTACCCTAAAGTAAAGTAACGTAAATAGAAGTAATAGGTATTCCAGTTGTGCCAAGACTCTGAATTCATGCAATATTAATGTAGGTTTTGATTAATACTTCCACATAAAACCAAAGGAGACAGAGTAAAGCCTTTTCTATTAGCATCCCCACCCCTGTCTCTGCATTTTAATGAAAGCTTTGTTAATATTTAAAATGCATTTAAAGCCTCAAGTGTGTAAG
>VXAV01009064.1:156739-173619 GCA_013399715.1 Alectura lathami | reverse complement strand
AAAGATATGGACATTTTATTAAGCAGAACTATTTGACCAAAAGAATAAATATCAGGCTAATAATGTCAATGACAAATTCTGCAACTTGCAACATAATTGAAGATTTTAAAATGTGTTTTGCTCTTTCATGCTACACCAAAAGGAAAGAAAGTAATCGGGCAAATACTGTGCTCGGACTCAGACACTTCAGAAAAATCGCTGCTGATTTATTCACAAAACTTCATTTAACTAGTATATCTTCTGTTAAATATTGTAACATAGCACTTGTAGTCTCCTGAAGTGCCGTGAGACTACAATAAATTGAATATTGTGTTCCTGTTAACTGAGTGAAGTATTTTAATAAGTAAGTCTGATTCGTTTGGACATTTCCATTCATCTGAATCGAATATCGTGCTGTTTAAGAAGGTACTATGCTCAATATGGTTTCAATCCCAATTTTTCTAAGAGATTAACTCAGCTTATAGGAGAAAAAGAATAGTGATTTCATCCTTGTTGCTTAGGGGGGAAAAATCCCTGGAAACTAGTCAGGTAGAAAGAAATACATATGTCTTGCTTACTGTTCATTGCATCCAGTCACAGTATGCTCTAAACTCCCTGGGCTTGTGTTTAAAGTAGATATGTCTACCTTCAACAGCCAGAAGGCCACCCCTTCGTATTCAGTAAGGTCATAAAGAGTTATGAAATAAAGTGCACCATGTTCTGCTCTGATGCTGAATTGCAGTTGCTTAGTGCACTCACTTAATGCATTCAAGTGAGCTAAAGCTCTGCTCTGAAGTGTGTGTAGTACAACTGCCTTTGCCTTATAAACTCTGACAAAGTTGATGTCTTGCAAGGTCTCTTCCACTTTCTTCTTCAGTTATTTCTTCTTTACCTCCTTCAGTGCTTAGGTAGGGAATAATCTTTCTATCTCTTTCTTTTTCTTCTGGTTACTGACAACCTGGCCTCTTCCTTTTCCCTATTTCCTGGATGTGAGTTCCGACTATTTGACATGGGTAGAAGAAAGGTAGGAGAAATTTGTGTGTGTGGGTACCGTATTCCCAAGTTCACTTGATCTATGCGCTGTGTCCTGCTTGTTCCATGCTTATTCTAGATAGAGTTAGAAGTACAAATCTGTGCATAACGCTAGAGTTCTTTGAATTTTTCTCAGAGGTCAAAAATCTTTTTTTTTTTTTTTTTCCCCCTCTTTGTAAAAAAAAAATTGATTTTTTTTCCCAGAAAAAAAAAAAAAAAAAAAAAAAAAGTACCTGATCTAATGGGGCATTGATTTCAGTTGATATTGGCTTTACATGGAGCTTCTTTAAAAAAAAAAATTGGTGTATATTATGGAAATTGAATATTCTCTATATCTGTGACTATGTTTGTAAGCACAGGTCTTTGGCATTCTCATGTTTGTCACATGTACATCAAAATATCCTTATGTGTCTGTACATGGACACATGTGTTTGTGTAAACCTCCATTAAAATGAATTTGAAATGTTCATTTTTTTGGCCCCTAATTCATAATGTTAATACTGACTTGTAGTGTATACGATCTGAAGTAGGTGTACAATGGTGTAAACCATTTCACATATCCTCAGTCATTCATTTATCTTCATTTATTTTGGTGGCTGCAATCGGTGAAAGTACCTTCTAATATCTTGCAAAAATCTGACATTCCACACGGCCTAATTTCTTAATACATGGGTTTATTTTAATGTCACTTAATCCCTTCTGCTCTTCCCTCAGCCTCCCTCAACACTCTTCTCTGATGTGTCCACATGTGTGCACAAGTGTGCGTTTGTCGCCAGTTTTCTTTCTTTGAGAAATTGTTGTCCTACTGCCAATAATAACTCCTCATGAGCACTAGTAATCACTTGTGAAAAGCAAGGGAAGAGCTATTGTTGTACAATTGTTTTTAGTAGTAAAATACTCAGAAGTTTCATACGGTGCTGATCTGTGTGGTTTGCTTACCACACAGCTGTAGCAAGGGCAAGGTGAGAGAGGGTACCAGCTAGAGAGCAAACACTCAACCTCCACCAGCTGCGTGCTTTGCTGCTGCTATCCCTCCCCCCCACCTCACACCAGGAAAATAAAAGGTCACTGGCAGAGTCTGAGGAAGAGGGGAAGAATGCTGCAGGTGCCATTCTAGCTTTGTCCAAAAATCTTGAGATGACGTCCAAAAATAAATAGCATGTTAGCTGGAAAAAAGCCAGGTGCCTGGCAGCCACTCCTGAACAGGATTAAGCAAGGTCCTTCATGGTGAGAGAGAGATGTTATTCCTCAACAGGGGAGAAACATGTCAATCTTTGCTTTAGAATGCAGCAGCCAAGGTGACTGCCTGCTGACTTCAGGCTGTTGTGAAGTGCGGAGCAGAGGGGCGGCCCCATCTTCTAGCAGCATCTTTGATGGTTGCTTTCAGCCTCTGGTGTGGTGAAGTGGAGCAGCCTGCCCTGCTTGTTACAGCATTTGCTGGGGTTTCGTCTTTGCTTAGAGGTCCAACATCATGCTGTGCACTTAAATTCAGTGTTGTTTTGAGATCTAACTGCTATCAACATTTCCTTTCCTACATGTTCTGCTTGGTTGGATTTTTTTTGGTCTGATTTGTTTTGTTTTGCTTACTGAATATCTGATTCTTCTGCTGTTTTCCTTTTATGTTATCTTTCCCTGTCTTAGCTGTGGTCTGATTTACTTTGTGTTTCATTCTGAGACATCTTTTTCAGTATAGGAAACTCTGCGTGCAGCATGGCATTTATGGCTAATCATGAAATCACAGTGTTTCTTTCTCCAGTGAAGTCAAAAATGGTGGTTTTGTAATCTTCTTTTTGCATTGCTGTTAAATATCTTATGTTGCCTGCTCACTGTAAAAGCACTTTTATTTGTCAGAGTGTAGATGAAGAATTGTATATATTTTCCTTAAATAGCTTTTGGTGACAATGCTTCATTGTGAGACAACTGCAATTCTGTAAACTTGTCTTAGGTTCATTGCGACTATAAAAGTAAAGTCTGTCCTTTTACAGTGCTTAGAGTATTTTCTACCTGAGACTCCATAAAGTTTTACACTCATTAAATAAGAGAGAGACTGAATGCAAGAAATACATATAAACATTTTCCTCATGCATTGGGATTTTATGTTAGCGATGGATGACTAAATACATTGGTGCTATGCATGTTCCTTTCAGTGTGTGGGTAAAACCTCTTTCAGACCCTGGCGCAGAAAGGACAAGTCTTTGATGTTTTTCTAGCAGCCAAGAGGCTGATGCTGTCCACCTAATTAGAAAAAAAATCTTTACAAAAATATAGCTGTCTCACCTTTTTGTGGGCAACTATTTTCTGGCATGCTGTTAGACACAAGTGTCATCTCGTCATTCCAGTGAGCCTAATGCACAAATGTACTGTAATAGGAGCTTCTCCCCATCTCCATCTCAGTCCTGGAGATGAGATTTTCACTCTATNTAAAAGAAAAAAAAAGAGTAAATGCTCCGTTAGTGCCCAGTGCTGTGTAAAGTATGCATGTAGAAACTTAGTGTTGGGAGTTTAGTGCTTTTAACTCTCTCCAAGCAACATCATTTAAAGATACAACCTTCCATTCCCTTTGGATATTCTTAATGTATGTCCCATCCGAGCCCAGAGCTGACCCGTATTATTCACACTGGNGTTAGAAAAATAGTCTCCTCATGCTTGCAAAAAAGAAAAATACCTGGCTGACATGCTGGAGCAATCAGTGTTCAAAAGTAAGATGCAAACATCAGTAGAAAAGTAGCTGAATACGGTTTAAAAGAAAAAAAAGAGTAAATGCTCTTTTAGTGCCCAGTGCTGTGTAAAGTATGCATGTAGAAACTTAGTGTTGGGAGTTTAGTGCTTTTAACTCTCTCCAAGCAACATCATTTAAAGATACAACCTTCCATTCCCTTTGGATATTCTTAATGTATGTCCCATCCGAGCCCAGAGCTGACCCGTATTATTCACACTGGGAGAGCTGTGTGCCTTTTCAGTGGATTTGAAACATCTGCCAGAATAAATGCAGGCAAAATGCAACCGGCTAGCGTAATGACAAAGTTACCTGTCGCCACTGTTTTATTGTTATAGGCCAGCTTGATTAGGTCATGAATTTGGAAATGTCGGGATATCTAGTTCTGGCCAAAATTATAGTGTTTTGTTTTTGTTTTTCGAAGGACAGGGTCTTTGAAAACAAACAAAAAGTTAGGAGAAGGAGGAAGGGTCAGTATTTACTTGTGGAAAAAAAGATAATCAGTAAAATGAAAACAGAAAACACAACATGCACATAAAATCATTTAGGTAAACTGACTTTGAAAGAGGGGAGAAAAGGCAGTCTCTCTTCCTATTTCTGTTGTTTTCATCTGTTTGTGTACATCACAATTTTGTGCTCCACTTCCTTACATGATGACCAAATAACTTTGTGGTGGTGAAATGTGTTGAAATGAAGGAATTTTTGCTACATTATTTTTCTTCTCTCTAAGTAATTTACACTTATCAGAGAATGGCATAACTGAATTACCTGATAACCTGGGCAGAGCAGGCAAGGTATGTAGGTTTTTTTGTTCACTGGAAAATTTAGTAATATAGAGTTTTCCTAAAACACATTACTGTCCAATAAATATTTCTATAAAAGCTTTTTTTTTTTTTTAGAAGAATCAGGTTTTCCATTTTTATTTCTCAGTCAGTTGATACTGAAACTTGAGTATCAAGAGAACATGTACATTGCAGAAACATCAAGGATGCTGAGCGATCTTGTTTTGGAAAATGAAAATCTTGCTTTTTGTATTTTCTGGCTCTTCTTACTGGTGATTAAAAAAAAAAAAAAAACTGTCTTGGATCATAAAAATGCTGTGAGAAGATGAGAAGACACCAGGAATAATAAATTATACAGAGATTTTCACAACTTGCAATTTGTAAGCGTGACTGCAAAATGCATGTTATGTGGCCACATGGCCTAAATCTATATGAGAGAAGACCACAAATCTGGCATGCGTTACCTGCCATGACACCATTATAGTAACTCTTGGAAGAAATAAAAATAAACTTCATGAAGAAAAAGAGAAAAAGCCATCTTTAATGATCTGCCGAATTCTGGTTTTATACTCTAATATGTTTGCACAGACATGGCAAATGGAAGTTCTAGCTCCATCCTGTTTGATGAGATGTTTCTGTTCACTTTATTTTATTTATTTATTGTCATTTAAATGCTATAAATGTTTTCCCAAATGAAGAAACTGTAGGGTAAAAATGTCCATTTGAAATTCTGCCGTCCTGTGGCTCCACGTGTAAAAGGAGTCCCCTGGAGACGTGTGCAGCAATCTGGAGAAAATCAGTGCTACCTGTGGAGTGGAGGGCAGAAGTGGGAGAGAGGGGTGAAAGGGGAAAGAGATTTTCACTGGACAAATGATTTCTTTCCATTTAAAAGAAACCAAGCTTTTATTTATTTTTTAAACTGCCTTTGGGCTTTTGAGCTCGATTTAATGTTGTTTGTTCCAGTGAGGTAGGCAAATTAGGTTGGGTTATATGCTTTATGTTTTATAGTTTTTGAAGGCTTATGGCTGTTTATGGAGAACATAAGTTTCACATATAGATATTAGAAGGAAATATGTACAGGGTTAGATTCAGGCAAACAGCTAAGGCCATAATAAATTCCATCCTTACTAAAAATAATTACCGATGAACAAACTATGCATTTAATTATTTAAAGTACGTTCGAGTTCCAGTAGGACTAAGCAGGTTTGTGTGGTATGTGCTATCCTGCATAAAAACAGTTTCCTAAATAAGGCTGATGGATGAGGTCTGAATATTGATGATGTTCTTCTGGCAATGGTCTGTGAACTGGTGCTATATTTAGGTATGCCAATTTTGTAGGATAAGAACTGCAGTACAACCGGAAAACAGCCTGACCCAGTAGCCTGTTTCTGACAATGCCAGTAGGCAGGTCTAGTTAGAAATACTAGAATGAAGTTGATATTTCTGCCTGCCTTCTGGCTTTGTGCCATTTCAAACAGCCGCATGGCTGGCAGACACTTATTTACTGTACCTTTTGTAGTGTTGACAAATGATCTTACATATAGAGAGTTGACATTAAAAGGAAAATAAATTTTTCTAGAAGGTGCTACCTGTCTTTTTAACATTGTCATCATGATACAAATTGAGCATTCTTCTGTGGTGCAATGATAACCAGTGGACTGCTTTATTTACAATTTTGATTGCAGAAGTTGACTTTTGAGTTCAGATAAATGTTAATACTACTGTGATTCCTAGGTTACCATTTTCTAATCATCCCAGTCTGACAAGCGCTCAAGCCTTTCAGCATTTTTTTTCTCTTAGGTGCAGGCTAAAATTCCAGTGACATCCATGGCATTTTAGTAGGTAGAAGCCAAGCCTAACCACATGTTTTTATTATGTTGATGAATGATATTCACTGCTTTCAGCAGCAGTGAAGGGATTGCATCTAACAGACAGCAGGAAATAAGAAAGGGATATAAAGAATAAAGGATAGAGCCATTACCCAAAGAGGACAGAAATAATATTGCCATGTTAGGGGGAAAACAAACAAACAAAAAAAAAAAACTTGGAACAAAGCAAGCAAAGCAAAAACAAACAAGAATGTGTGTTTAACGATGTTCAGTAATTCACTAAGTTATTGCCCCAGACATAGTGGCTTAGAATAGTTATTAAAACAGATGTGACATTTGTAAGCTTTATTTTACGATGAATTCTAGAAAACTAATTGCCTAACTTTAAGAAGTTGAAGAATGTAAACTTGTAAAGATATATTAACCACACAAAGGTATGGCTTGTTTTTGTTAGAAACTTGTTCTCCAAAACATTTTGTTTGTAGTAGATTATTAGAAAATGTTACCAACAGATTTTCACAACATATACTTTATACTTAGGACAGATTTCAACTAGTCGATTGACAATCCTGGAAAAAAAAAAATGTTAATTAAGATAGAAGAGAATGAAAATTAAATAAATTCAAATGTTTTGAGGAGAATGCAAAATGAAGATGGAAATGAAATAAGCTGTTATTCATTTTCTGCACCTGGTATTTTTCTCTTGGTACTTTTTAGGTAAAATGATTTAATTCAGTGTTATGTCTGAGAAAACACTTTAAATGTGTTTTGTGAAAAATATATTATGCCTATAGCCTGGATTATGATGTTATGACACACCTTGAAATGGATTTAGCACTCCTGTCTTTAAAGATGCTTTAAGACACTTTTCAAATCCTTAAAAACAGTCTGCAGATCGAGGCTAGTGCTATCAACACTGAGAATAAATCAGAGAATCTGAATTTATACCTGAAACTCCCAGGAGCAGAATTTCTCCCAAGGAATGCTTCATGTGACAGGCTTAAGCTCCATAATGTCTTCTATATTCAGATATAAATCCTTTTATAATGAAGAGATGAAAAGTTAGCTGTAGTTTTGATATCAGATTTCCCTGTGTTTTTAACCTACCTCCAGATTTAATTGCAAAAAATACTCCTCTGCGGAAATCTAGGAAAGCTGAATTCTAGTAGATGCCCTAGCATTTCACTGTAACTTTTAATATCACTCATTGTGTTGAAATANAAAGCTGCATCTAATTTGCATATAAACTATCTTTACTTTTTCAAGCAAAATAAATACTTCTAGGGTCAGGCACTGTCATGCTGGAAGTTGTCACAGCTCCAGTACCAATTTACATCACTGAGAATTTGCTGGGCTGCCAACAATAGAGTTAAATGCATAAATAAACTTTACTCTTTTCTGAGTTCATTTAGTAATAACATGCCCACAGTTCATAAACTAATCCTTCAACTCTGAGTGGCCAGGGAAACTGCTATAGACAACATTTTTAGCCCCTCCACCGCAAGATNAGATGGAAATGAAATAAGCTGTTATTCATTTTCTGCACCTGGTATTTTTCTCTTGGTACTTTTTAGGTAAAATGATTTAATTCAGTGTTATGTCTGAGAAAACACTTTAAATGTGTTTTGTGAAAAATATATTATGCCTATAGCCTGGATTATGATGTTATGACACACCTTGAAATGGATTTAGCACTCCTGTCTTTAAAGATGCTTTAAGACACTTTTCAAATCCTTAAAAACAGTCTGCAGATCGAGGCTAGTGCTATCAACACTGAGAATAAATCAGAGAATCTGAATTTATACCTGAAACTCCCAGGAGCAGAATTTCTCCCAAGGAATGCTTCATGTGACAGGCTTAAGCTCCATAATGTCTTCTATATTCAGATATAAATCCTTTTATAATGAAGAGATGAAAAGTTAGCTGTAGTTTTGATATCAGATTTCCCTGTGTTTTTAACCTACCTCCAGATTTAATTGCAAAAAATACTCCTCTGCGGAAATCTAGGAAAGCTGAATTCTAGTAGATGCCCTAGCATTTCACTGTAACTTTTAATATCACTCATTGTGTTGAAATAGATCAGGAAACACATCAAAGAAGTTGTAGGAAAGTATCATGTGATTTGCGTTGTCCTGAAAATGTTCCTGACAGTAGCCTTCATTTTGTGCCTCCAGTCCCACCACCGTAAGATCACTGCTACAAGCTGGTGGGATCAAGTCTTATTATTATTCTAGAACAGAGGTTGCTCAGTCTTTGTGAAATTAACACTCATATTGACAAATTATGCAGAGTTGGAAAGCTGCATCTAATTTGCATATAAACTATCTTTACTTTTNGCTTAAAGTGCTTTCACTTCTCTTGACAACCTGCCTATCTGTTGTATTATTGTCATTGCTTTCCCTTAGGCTCTGCCAAGAAGTTTGCACTTGCAACATGATCAAATTACATGCTTTCCCTTGATGTGAACATGTGATGTGAACACCATTGTGCCTGGCTCAGGAAGAGACGACAAACTACAGAATGTCCCTTATTTGCGTCACTGATCTGATTCCAGTCCAAGCCACCAGTGACTTACTGTCTTCCCTAAATAGCCCACATGAAACGAGAGAGTCTTAACCATTTTAGTCTTATAAATGAAATAGTTCTCGAACACGAGCAAGAAAACCAAAAAAAATCACATATGGTGTAGCTGAGCCGCAGCTGAGCTTCAGTGGAAAGGGAAAATATTTCCAACAGATGCTGAACTTGATTGACAGCAGCATCTCTTACGTCCCTCCTTCCCATCTTCATNCATCTCAAAGCTATTGAGGAACCGAGGTTTCTTCTCCTTGTATTTTAATTCACCAAATGGGAGCTTTCGGTCCTTCTCCCAGTCATCATTTTGATGATAACATTAGTACTGATTAGGCATCTAAACACTGCAGCACTAAGTACAGTAATAATACCACATAAAAAATAGCAAAGGTAGCAATTTACATACAAAGTACTATGACCAATTACCTCTAATAATGAGAAATTGAAGAATATCTCAGCACACCTATGCCAGTGATACCCTTCTCCAGTAGCTTTTAGAAGGAAAGGGAAACAGCCACGAACTCCTACTGACTTTTTATGTCAAGGTTTGAACTAAGACTCTCAACTCTAATCACACACATCAGCTGTGCCTTAAAAAATGTAGTTAAAATGGAACTTGAGGTCTCACTAGAGCGATTTACTGTGTCCGTATCAAAGCACAAGCAAACTGTCCTTTCAGACAAGTAAAGACACATTCTGCTTTACTCAGGTTTGACAAACTTGTTATTTGTGATATCAAAGTTCTTGCATGACTGCTCACTTGATGCTGGGTCATGAGTTTTGTCAGTCTTATGCATATTGATCCCTGGGTTTTTCTCCATCAGTCTGATTGTTTTTAGGGTATTGTGTTATTTTTATTTGGAGAGCAGAGTTTAGCCAATATCAGTTGGTTAGAATAAAAGTACTGTCCAAAATTCTTGAAGATTAATATTGTTTGACATTAAAATTAATCAACCTGATACGATTAATAGTCTTTGATCACATGGAATTCTTCCAGGTAATTCATTATGTAAATGAAATATTTAATGCTAGATCATTATTTCTTCAAATGCACATCATCTGGGACATCATATATGATAATGGATCATAATCTTGCAAAGAAAGGTATCAGAGTTTTGGCCAAAGTTAGAACTCTCTGGAAACTTTCAGAAATCTTTTTGGTCTCCATAGAAATTTATGAAATATATTTCAAAGTACAGATGTAATAGATATTAACTTGTGTAACTCAGGAATGTGTAAGTTAAATTTATCTACATCATATTTCAGTTTGTGTCACTGCAATATTTCTTTTACAATTCCTGTTTGATTTACCCTTTAAAAATATTGCTGCATTATTTAATATAATGCTTAAACTGATCTCATATTACAGATATGTTGTGTATCTGATGAATCAGGATTCAGAGTAGGAAGCATTTCACTTGGCCATGTTTGTGATATCAGATTGCTGTTATGGTACAAAGAAAAATTAAATGTGCTTTTCCAATTAACAGCGGTGGGAACTCAATTTACAAAGTGGAGAAGAGAAACCTCATCTTGCATTAGCTCTGCAGGCCAGCTCGCTCCTAGTGCTAACAGAATTCCATCTGAGTTACCTACCGACTTTTAGTCTATTTTCGAAGTAATCTGACGTTTGACTTGTGTTTTCCATAGCACCAACTTCATGTCAGCAAATTTAAACTGTGCAATTTTGGTTGGAACCAAAATATCATGAAATACGATGTTTGGTGTAATACTGGGAGCTGTACGCACTGCATGTGAATAGAATTTATGTAAATGTTTAATTAACTCAGTTTCATGGGAGTTAATTAGTACTGGAAGTTAGCAAGGTCAGTCTTACTGGTGTCAAGGCACACAGGAAGCACAGAAGTGCTCAGACAACGTAGGGGATCAGCTAAGGACTGATTTTGTTGACTAAGTCCTGGAAATTCACAGGCTTCTAAAGAGGCAGAACGTTTTGGTTCAAAAGAAAGCTCTGGAGCCTCATTTTGAACTGTTCCATTTGAAACTTAGGCCTGTAACTATCTAACCAATACTTGTGTCACTTTTCTCTATTTCTAACATTTTGCTTCTTTTAAATTTTGATTGGTGGTTATAGAGCCGTACTGCTAGCATCCTAGTGAGGTGAAGTAGCTAATCTTTCCAAGTCTGGAGAATGTGAGTTCAGCCCGAGTTAAAGCCCATTGAAATTGTTGGAATGCCTTGATGTGCCTTCAATACAGACTAAAACGTTATAATTCTGGGGAACGGTCAACAGAGATTGACCTTCAGTTTATCTTTGGCAATGAGAGCCCTGTGTGTTGGACAGCACTAAGAGAATATTTTAAGAAAAAATACAGGGCTTCTCTTCTCCTCTCCTTCTCCTCTCCTCTTGTCTGTCTTGTCATTACCGACAAGATCCTACTGAGTTGAGTTTGAAGACCACTTGGAGGGGTAAGAGCCCTATAGCAGAATTATTAGAACTTTGTGCTACTGTTCTGGCCAGCACTGATGACATGGACTATTGAATTACTCTTCCTACGTGAACCCTGCATCAAGGAAGAAATGCAGCGCTTATATTCCTCATAGATACCTCGGCTTAAAAAGCACAATAAAGGGAAATTCATTCATCTCATCACAGCTGTCAACATTTTACCTTTGACTATATATATTTTAAGAGGTTCATAATATTCCTACAATTTCAAAAGTAGGACTACGAAGTGGAAAGGGAGCAGTGATTCTTTAATGTGACATTGATGATAACGCACCCTTTAAAGTTTAGGATGGGTCATAAAGAGACAAACTATGATCAAAGGGGATAATGAAGACTTAAGAGAACTTAATGAATTTTCATTGAGTTAATTGGATCCAGAACTGCCTTGTCAGGACCATGTCTATCTTTTGTGTCTTGCCTTGAAGTTTTTTTTGTTTTTTTTATTTTTTTGATATGGGGCAGAGGGAAGCTCTTCATCACCCTAAATTTCTCCAGTGGGGAACCCACAGGGGGCTATAGACATTGCAAGATAACAATTTTCTGTGTAAAAATGAGACTTCGTGTTCATCTCAGCACTTTATTAAAGTCAGGTGACAGTATCTTCATTACAGTGAAAATCCCCAGTCTGCTATAAATTTCTGCTTCGTATGCCCAGTTTCCTTGGGCTTATGGGTTTGGCTGTATTCAAGTCATTGGAATTGGGCAAGAAAAAACTGTAAACTGTATTAACTTAAATGTGTTAGCCATAAATCTTAAGAAGATAGCTGATATGGCCACAGTAAGCTTTAGGAATAGGTCTGTGAGACCTGGCTCTGAGCCACAAGAATATTTTTTATTTTTATCAGTGCACTGGATAGACTTGCAGAGGAAATCAGACTACACAGATTCCTGCAGGTACAACGAGTTTTCCTACTCAAATGACATGCTGTATCTTTTCTATCATCTTCTGGTTTTTTGGATTATATTTTTTTTGTTGCATGGTTTTCACTGTTGCACAGAAAGTAAATTAGAAGTATAGCAAATGCATCTGCTTGGCACAAAAACAAAGGGAAATCTGGGAAGCCTGGTATTAAACCCTAGACTTGAGAATTGCAGTTCTTGTGCTGTAATAATTAGAGGTTTTATAAAATTAATAACACAAACTGTTCAGGAGAGAGCCTTTCTGTACTCCAACTAATCCCATCCTTTGTCTTCCTACTGTGCACCAGTGGTTTCTTATGGAATTTCACTCTCTTTGCTAATGAACTCATTTCCTAACTTCTAAGATTTTACTTTTGTATTTTTTCTTATTGCCAGGACTACGAGTCGCAGGGATTAAAACCAATATATGACTCCAAAATTAATATTTGCAGATATTAACTTGATTCCACCCAGCTTTGTAGCCTGTATGCACAGCCAGAGCTGCTAGCTGCTGCTCTCAAGGCACAGCCCGGGGCTGGAGGTTTGTGGGGGGTGGCTTGAAGTCATCCATCATAGCTCTTCTTCCCTCTTCGCTAAGTGTTCTGTGCTAAATATATGTGCCAAGGCTGTACCACAGATTCCTTACCTACTAGATGGTCTGCTAAGAGTTTCATACATCCAGTCAAAAAAGTGGAACCCTCATGTGATGGTCTGAGGCTCTGTCATATTCTGGTTTTGCTAAATCCTTTCAATACCTAGATGCTATGAGCAAATCAACAGAAAATATGTCAGTT
The DNA here is from genome assembly GCA_013399715.1 of Alectura lathami. NCBI lineage: Eukaryota > Metazoa > Chordata > Aves > Galliformes > Megapodiidae > Alectura > Alectura lathami. Next base: position 160,543 of record VXAV01009064.1, on the reverse strand, counting down.
CATTCTGTGAGGTAATTTATTCACAGCGGATCTTTCAGGTAGATTCCATAAGAACTTCAGAAATGCAAAATAAAAATGGGGATGAGCTTTCATGCCTGAGAAGTCTGATCCGAAGATGACTGCAGTCAGTAGATTCTCATCAGTTTCTTGGGTCTTTGATTGAGGATCCGAGAGAAAGATTTTAGCCATTTGGGAAAATCTTTAAAAATAGGATCATTATATTAGCTAAAAAAAATGGAAAAATGATTTCTTGGAGTTCAGAAGTTACTTTAGCATTTTGTTTTTTCTGCATCTAAGGAAAGGTGTGGTATTGTCTTTAAGGTATTAATTCTGATTTTGTTATGCATCTAGGACTGATTTCAAAGTGGGAGAAGTTTGGGATAGGTAGAAATAGCTATCCAGGTGCCTAGAGAAGTTACAAATCACTAAGTCAAGCCTACCTTAGAAAAGACAAGTTTGTCTCACTCTGAGAGACATTTTTCCTTAGGTATTTTACATGAGAACTCTATGCTTTACAAAGCATGAGAAAAAAAGGACTCATTGCTTTAAAGAAAAAGTAGTCTTACCTGATGCTCAAAGAATTGTTTCATCAAAGAAGGAACATCAGAAACCAAACCCATGAGAAAGGGTTGTTGATTTTTTTTTTTTTTGACTGATTAGTAGCAAGTCATTATCTAATCTGTCAGAAACAACTTCACAAAGTCTGTGGAATTTCAGATTTTCAATGCTAATAACATCTTCTTACAAAAGTGCTTTCTGTGATATTTATTGAAAACAATGGCTAAGATGCCTGCTAAAACCTGAAATTGTAATTCTACTGTTCTGAGCTGTGAATTTATGACTTCTGTCCTATTCTGTCAAGAAAGGCCATGTTAGCAGGACTTCAAATTCTGTATAATGCAGATTTTGCCAAGATGATTTACCACACGCATAGTAGAACAGTTTAAATAGGGAATGGAGGGGTTTGCCTATCTTGAAAATGTTTCAGCTAGTATACAAAAGCATTTCACAAGCTATATTATCCTACTGGATTGAGCTTCCTGTCCCAGAGGGTTAGAAGTAGGTCATTACATCTTCAGGTTGTTGTTGTTGTAGTTTTGTTGGTTGTTTTTTAATATTAAGAATATATTTTTTTTCTGCCATTTTCCTTTTGAAAAGACATGGAAAATTTTTGGCCTAGATTAAAATAATTAATTAAATTCAAACTTGGTCTGAGACAAAACCTGGAACATTTCAAGATAGAAAGTATGAAGCAGAAAAATTGTAGGAGGGGAACTCAGTAGAGGAAGTTATGCTAAAATGCTACTTACTGTACTATCACTCTTACTTCTTATAAATCACTTTAGATGTACAGCGTTTCCGAGGTTCAGTACTGCTCAGAAATTAGAAAATGACCAGTTTATTTGAATTCCAGCTTTCACAACTCAAATGTTATGGGTGTATAATTTATGACAGAGTTTATTATACCCTGAACATATCTGGCATAGAAAACTTAGGAACTTGTAGTTCACATTTCTGGTATCAAATAAATGCAAAAAGGATGTTTCAAAGCGCAAATCATAGGGTGACCTTAAAAACTACTGATTAAATCTCTTTCTGTGATACTTATCTGGTAATACATCAATTTGTCCTATGATTCTATATTCCAACTGACATTATTTCTGAGGTGCAGTTATATTAACCTTTAAGCAAAATGGCTTGTTTTCCTTCTTAATATTTTTGTTAACCTTCTTCAAAAACCAACAGTCATTGGTAAAATTGGCAGATAATTAAAAGAGGAGTTGTCTACTGTAAAGCAATCTGGATTATTTGATAAACTGGGATTTTAAGGATCAGAGTTTTACAGAGAGAAAAAAAAAAGAGTGTGGTTTGGATGGAAGACACAGATAGGAATTGTTAGGATGAAAGAGGCATTTTAAAATCCGAAATTTTTCTTCACTCTACTTGCAAAAGTTTACTCTGCTGTTTTGAAGGCATCAGCTACCTGTGAGGCACATAGATATCCCCCGGTCAGGATATTCTGCTTCAGATGGCTATTCTGCCTTCAGGTAGAAAGGACTGGCCTTCATTTCTTGTTTAGGTAATGCCTGGAATCTTTCTGCTGCTTGACTAAAAAACTGGATCGTGTTCTTCCTGTTTTCCCATTATTCTTGGTTTCATTCACCTGACTGACTTTTGAGTAATGACATCTGCAAAGATTTTCCTTTCTTAGGAAGGTCATAGTTTGCAGTGACACAACAGCTATTTCTTCTAGCTATTTCCTCTTTGGTCCCTGTTCCCAGTGTTTGGCCATTCTAAACACAAAGCATTTCTTTTGCTGCAGCTTGTGACTGTTGCTTTTCATTGTTTCATGGGGACCATCACAAAGCAGTCTTTTTCCATCTTCCCTGTAATCCTCCCTCCATTTGTAGCTACAGTCAGCAATTAAGATTCCCCGTCATCTCCTCCTTTCTAGGCTGAGCAAGCCTAGCTTTCTACTAGCTACATGCTCACTAATGTACAGTACAGACCATGTGAAAAGTCTTGCTAAAGTCAACCAAACTGCCATTTCCTCATCCAGTGAGCTGGTCTTCTGGTTGTAGAAAGCAATCAGGAAGATCAAGCAGACAGGAAATCTCTGCCACCTGTTCTTCAGCACCTCCATGTCCACAGCATGCTTGGAAATGCCTCCCGAACTGTTTACTATATATTTCCCCAAAAAACTGAGGTTAGGTTTACCAGTCTGGTTTGTTAAGTCCTCTTTCTCATGCTTTTTTGAGGACGGGTGTGAGGTTTACCTTCTACCCGTCACCATGATCTTTCAAGATCAGAGAATACAGCTTTGCAGTAACATCCAGATATATCGCATGCAGTCTTGTGAACACTTTTTTTCTTGTTTGATTTTTCTTGTGTCATGGGTAGTACCTCATTCCCCCAGAGTCTGCTGCTGAGTGCAGGAGACAGAAGGCCTGGGATCAGACCTTGCCAGTAAAGATTCCGGCAAAGAAACCTGGAGTTCCTCGACTATTTTTGTTTTTGATCTAGGTCCGCAGCAACCTTGTGTTTCCCATACCCTTCCCCATACAACAGGGGCACTACTTCCAGTCTCCACAACCCTTCATTTCCTTAAGTTTCTCGATGCACGCAACTTCACCTGAGTGCCATCTGATTCCTTCCTGCTTTTCTGTGTTAGCTGTCAGTGTATTAATTATCGGTTCTGCTGTGCTCTCTCCAAAAATATTGATCATTGTGCTTTGGTTAGCACTGTTGGTAAGCAATCCTATCACAGTGTTGAGGTTGAAGAGATCATCTTCTGTTCTCTGTCAGTTTGGCTATTTTGTGTAAGCAGTTGATATATATCTAGCTCGCTGTTTTACCTTTCATAACTGTCTTCTTGGCATTTTGGTTTGCTTTATTTTGTTTTACAACTGCTTTTTGACCTATCTCCATCATAAGTAATCTGTTATAACAAAGGACAGTCAGACCCATAGGGAAAAGGTTATATCTTTTCTAAGACCAAATAATACAGTTGGAGGAAAAGCAAGAAAGCTTTTTGTCTCAGAGAACTTTCATTAGTTTTCTGAGCCCAAAGCCTGTTCTCTCTCTAAACTGTATCTCTTGGTCTAATAAAAGATATTACTTCTCTCTACAAGCCTAGCTTGTTTATAGAATTACATCAGCACAGTTATAGTGACACTTCTATGTGAGCAGAGAGGCAGAAGAAGCCCACACGATACAAAATGATGTGTATATGTTAGAGTTGTTGGTTCAATACAGTGAGTCTAAGCATAGCTATAATTAGCACAGAAATAGATGGACTTGATA
>VXAV01009064.1:138295-148460 GCA_013399715.1 Alectura lathami | reverse complement strand
GTACTGCAGGCAAGGAGGCTGGTGTTCCCACAGGTGACCAGCTCCTGTGTCCTAATCAGGCAACTCCTTAACAGTTCTCTGTGGTGGGCATTTCCACTGGAGATGTTTTCTCAGACTGTAATGAAACCAACATCTTGGTCACTTTTTGTTGTTGTTGTTGTTTTTTGTTGTTGTTGTTGTTGTTTTTTTAAGGAGGCCTAGAAAGCTGAGCACAGGGAGCGATGCAGGTTTTGGTGTCCTAATCCATTCCAGTTGCATATGCAATGACGCTTTATCCTTCAGATTTCCCTTGCAGCTTCTCTGAAGTGTTTTCTGCTCGACTGTTGTAGCGTTGCTGTGTGCTTGCAGTCTGAGTCCAGTGATGATTGCGTTGCAGTGCTGAATCAACAGGTTCATCTATATTTTCTATATTAGTTTTACTAACAGAACACTTCAAGATCTCTAGTAATGACAATCAGTGTATAAAAGTAATGTGCTCATATCCATACGCTGGTTTCACTTATTTTATGTGATTGTCCTCAGCTGTGATCACACCAGCCCCGCATATTTTTCTCAATTAATTTTCAGAGCTTTAATCTGTATGTTATTCTGCCAGAAAAACTGAAGGCTTGGAGGTATTCAGCAGAGTTTTCTGATCTCGTAGGGAATATTTATATTGCGTGTTTGATTGTGGAAGTAAGGGAAAAAATCTGCCTGTAAGCTCTGTCTTACAGGCCTTATAGATTTTAGTGTTCCAAGTTCTGTATAAATCTGCACCTGGAAATTGCAATTATACATAAAGTGAATTTTGTCTTTTTATATTGATTAAAAATTACAGGTCTTTCATAATGTATGGTTCATATTGGCAAAAAAAATTCTAATAGAGAACCCCCTCTGTAAAGGGAGGTCATTTTTTGTCTCTGCCAGTAAAAAAAAAAAAAAAAAAAAAAAAAAAGAGAGGCAAAGCCATACAAATAGTGGTGATAGAGGGGATAACAAGCTGGGAAGTGGGATGATCAGGAGATTTTAAACTGGAAAGGAAAGGGAGCAGCACATTGACAGCTTTTCCATCTTCATCATTTTATATCTGAATGTAGTAGAGTGAACACTGTCATTAAAGTAAAAGGAAGAAATTTCATCTGAAGTACAAAGCACTATATTGACAAAATTTAGACGGCGCAAAGAAGACAGGTACTGTGCTCAGTAGTCACCCGTATTGTTCTACACAAATCAACGAGAATTAATGTAAGATTCTGTTAGTGCCTGATCTGTTCTCTCATTTCAACTATCAGAGACAGAACAAAAGAAGAGGGAAGCAAATGCAGAACAAGCAGATGTTTTGCAGATGTTTTGCAAAAGCAGCTAAGCCAGAGGTAGTGCTGAAGAGGAAGTTTCAAACCACCCCCCCCCCCTTGCTGTTTCAGCTATAGTTACGTTTCCTTTTGCTGCAATGACATGCTCAAATTGTCATCAATAAATGTTGACTTGTTTTTGCTTAATAACAGTAAGCAGCTCCCACTCAAAATCAATTTCAGCTTCACTGGCAAGGCTCTGCACATTTGTCTTCATCGCGACTATGCTGCATAAAGGAACAATTGAATTGGAAATTAAATGAAAAATAATTGGAAATAAAATGTGCCTTTTTAAAGGAAAATTAGTGCTGTGCTAAATTTGTAGTAATCAGTTATGTTGTATTTTTTCCCCTAAAAGTAGTAGAGTGGGTTGTGCTTAAATTTAATTATATAAATATGTACACATTAATGTACATAATTAAAAATGGACTTTAACCTCAAAAGGAGGCTCTGCAGAAACTTCACACGGTTTTAAACCTGGCAAAAGCAGTGTAGTGTCTGTGGTAATTAGACTTTCAACACATTTGGATATGCTAATTGTATCCAAGTTCTAATTAGTTTTTTTATGTGACTGAGAATAACAATCACTGAATTAATTTAATGTACTTTTATTCCGAACTTAGTGCTGCTTTCAATATTTTTAATACAAAAAAAAAAAAAAGTAGATTATGAAATGCTTTGTTTTACGGGATGGCAGTGATTTTTCCCACACAATGCTTGATGTGTGTGCGTCACATACGTGCACTGTGCTTCACAGGACTGTGACTGGTAATACCCTTCAACAGCTAGGTTTTTCAGCTCAAACTGTTGGACACCTTAGCCAGAGGAGGGATGAGGATCTGGAACGTCAGCCATCCATCAGCGTTACTGTTAACAGCTGGGCATGCTGTGGAGGAGGCATTGAGGAGCAAAGTTGGCTCCTAAAGCCTCTAAAGTCAGCCATCGTCCTTCTGTTGGTTTTTGGATTTACAACTGGTATTTTTACAGGCCAGATGATTTTTGCAATGAATTCCAAAAATGATACCAGTAATGCTTGAACATGTTGCCAAGGGACAAGTGTCCAGTTGGTTTATTTCTCTGTACCCAAAATAATCAGCTACTATCATGTAAGAATGCACACAAGCTTTATTTTCAGAGAAACTGAATTACAGGTCTTGATCTACTGAATTCAGATTAAAAGGGAGTTAGTCTTAGAGATACCCCTGAGTAAAAGCTTCGGTCCGTATAAACCCAGCAAATGTGACAGCACCAGTGCAAAACCTCTCATAGCTGAATTTCTTCATCTGTTGCAGTCCTTTCTCAACACTCTGGTGTGCCTATGTGTCTTTTTCATAGCCGTCTTTGAATGGGATCTTTAACCTGGCTGAAAATCACTGCTGTTTCATTATTGATGAATAATAGAAGCTTTAATTAAAACTAGTTAATTCCTTTCATCGGAGTTCCACTAGAAACAATGGACTGCAGGAGACAGTGTACTGAAATTATGGTAGCTATTATTTCTCCAATTAGTGTATCACTGGAAGTCAGGTAGAAGTATTTTTACAGCCATACTACATTTCAAGTCTCTTTTACCATTACAGAAGTCCTCCCTGAGCTCTTCTAAAGCAATACATATTCCCCCAAATCCTGGATGCTGTCATCCGTCACACTCGTATTTAAAAGCACAAACCGATATCCCTAATTGATTAATTTGAAATTTAAAGATGAATCTGTGCACAAACCCGTCTCTGACTTTCTCTCCCACCGATTCCAGAAGGGGTTCTGTGTATTTTGTATGCTCCTGCTTAAAGCTGCCGAAAAGGAATGACTGGTTTTATGGGCAATGCAGAAACAACTTCTGCTTTCTCTTTCAGCTTGGCTGCTGGAATCCCATTACCGGTCTGAATGGGTCACTAACGGACAGAAAGCTGGAGAATAACATGCGAGGAGTGGTTTTGCGTGTGGTGACCGTGCTGGTAAGCAGACATCTTCATCATTTTGCGCTAGGAGCGATGTATTTTCTCCCTGTTTGCCTCATCTTCTTATCAAAGGGTAATTGGAAAGGATTTTTATTAGGTGCATCATTTTACCAAGAACTTAGTCGGTGTTCAAGTGTCTAATTTCTACTTGTCAATACCAGAGCTAGGAAGCAATTTCCACACAATAAAATTATTTATCAGTAATGTCCATTTCAGAATGCGAATCAAATGCATTAAAACCTGTGTTTTCCACAGGCACATACTAAATTAGATAACACAAGCATGTGAACAGATAAGGGTAACTTCAAATGCCCCGTTAGCTGAAGTTACCGCCCTAGCTGAAACTCAAAATAATTCATCAGATGTAGCTGCCTTACTATTACCATGCCAAATCGAGTACAGTCTGACACAGACTGCTGCACTGTTTCTGTGTTAATAATAAAGACAAAAGGCAGACATTTAAAGTGCAGCACGCATCACAAGCCAGTTCAGACTCCTCTCCTCACACAATGTTCCTGTTTTTGGTTTTAAAGCGGAACTAGTGGAAAACACAATTACTCTGAATTGTGCTTTGTTAAAATACACTAATTTATCATTTTGCAAACTGACTCATGTTTTATGTAGAATGTGCACTGAAGGCAATATGTAAGGAAGATGGGAATGATTCATATTGGCTTCATAACACAAACACTCGTTTATACTCTTAAATTGTAGAGCTTTGCGTGGTTGGTAAGTGCAATCTAGACAAAAGCATTTGTGAGCCACACTACAAACTGAGGTTCATTTAGTTTTACTCAGTAAAGATGAGAGGCAAAGAGTTGGTAAATTCTGTGAATGAAGGGAGGAAGAAAATACTTACACTTGTGAGCCAGAAATGATATTTTTCACAAGCAGTTCCCTTGACTGAGTGTAACTTGAATACTTTCACCTAGCTGCCAGAAATTAGGAGGGTAAAATACCATTTCTCTGTCATCCACAAACTCTACTGGCTGAGGGAGAGAGAAGCAGGCAGGCAGACACTGACAGTAAATCAGGCAGCTAAAAGAAAGCCTGAACAGAATTTGGACGGTGCAGATGCTAGAATTGCAAAGTACTAATTATTTCTAACCTTCTCCAATCTTTGGGTTTCCACAGATGTTACTGCCACCGCTGTGGGTGATAGGGAATTATTTAGGGTGCTTATCCTCTAGCAGTTTCTCTTACTGTTCTTATGATGCATGAGTAAGGGTTATTCGTGAAGACATGCTGGTTTCTGAACCTTAGTTTGATCTGAGAATTAAAATGTACCTGTCGTTAGCATACCATTACTTCAAGCATATATGTTGCTTGAGGATAAATTTATATGGCCTTTACAAGTTACTAATTATAACTTGGTTCCCATCTTTATTCACCTAGCTTATTGCCGTGGGGCAATTATGTTGCTTCTACTAGAATAGGATAGAATAGAATTTGGAACAGGTTGCCCAGAGAGGTGGTGGATGCCCCGTCCCTGGAGACCTTCAAGGTCAGGCTGGACAGGGCTCTGAGAAACCTGACCCAGCTGTAGGTGTCCCTGTGCACTGCAGGGGGAGTTGGACTAGCTGGCCTTTAAAGGTCCCTTCCAACTTGGATGATTCTATGAGAATAAAACAAATAAGCAGGAGTAATATTTGAATTTGAGTGAAGTCATAGCTGAGATGACATAATGCCATGGAAATGAAGCAAAATCATGCAAACAGTGTATTATTTCTTGTTTTCTCTATTTTGAAAATTAGACTTATTTTATAGCAATTATCAAAGGAAAATTGCTGTTGAGATAAAGCTGTTAATTTTGTGAAATGGAAAAAATATTTTAAGTTATAGTTTGGTCAGAAGGTAGTGTCTTAGAAATTAGCAGAACTATTTTGCATAAACCAAGGCCATAGTAGTAGATGTAAGTGCACTGTTCTGGATGTATATCTGCTCTGTAGGGCAGAACTGGAGATTTGTGTTTAACATATTGATGAAAAAAATAAGGCTTTTCCCACTGATGTGGGTACCAAAGGGATTTCACTCATCAACTGCATTTTAGTGATGATTTAGTTATCATCCTTCCTTTTCCATCTTTCTCTGAGTCCATCAATTAAGTCAGTATATTTCTGTGAAAAGTGAAGGATTTATTAACAACAATAAGTTGCCAGTTATTAACTCTGCTGGTTTCTAACAGTATGATCTTGATCTGGGAAAGTAGGCTTCTGTGAAAATTAAGCAGTAGTACCTTTTAATATGAATAGGTTATTTTTCACTGTGATTTGAAAAGTTAACATTAATTTGTTGATTTGTTCTGTTAAACCTTGTCATCTCTCAGGCCTTTCTGGATAGCAGCCGTTCTCTTCCATTTACATTTTGTTATACATTCATGTTAAAAATGACTGGTTCTAAAAATTTGAAAGGGCAGCAAATTGCAACACATATACTACATTGTAATTATGAAATGAAACATCCCACAGTCTGAAAATGATAAATGATTGTGACTAATTTTGCAAAAAACATTCCTTCAAAAAGTGAGTACCAAACAATTCCCATCATCTACTCATCTTTTTCGCTAGATAAATTTAATAATTATGGGCTACTTATCTGCAGATCCACAACATTGGACTGGGAGGAGACTGTACTGGGGAGTGCAGTAACAGGACAAGGGGTGATGATTTTAAGAGGGTAGGATTAGATTAGATACAAAGAAGAAATTTTTCACTTAGAGAGTGGTGAGGTGCTGGCACAGGCTGCCCAGAGAAGCTGTGGATGTCCCATCCCTGGAGGTGTTCAATGCCAGGTTGGATGGGGCCCAGGGTAGCCTGATCTGGTGGGAAGAGTTCCTGCCTGTGGCAGGGAGGTTGGAACTAGGTGATCTTTAAGGTCCCTTCCAACCCAAACCATTCTATGATTCCATGAAAATATCTTTAGGAATGTGACAGTGTACAGTATGTTTCCAAACTGGAAATCTTGAGTTCTATTTGACAGTGACTCCTGGTTCTGATGAAGTTAATGAGAATTCTCTTCCTTGCATGAATAGGAATAAGAAACAATTATTTGTGCTTTATTCTGTGGGGAGCTATAATAACAGTGCCTGCAGAGACGTGATTCAGTGTTTTAGTTTGACTTGGGTTAGCAACTTTCTACACTCACAGAAAAGGTTGATTTCGTTTCATTGATTATCAGTTTTCTTTGTCTTGGACTGGGTCCCCATGTGCAAAGTTTGAACTTCATGTTTGACAAGCTACCTCTAAGTTCAAGCAACTTGCTGGTGAAGGTCTGAAATGTATTCTGAGTTTCTGAAATAGAGCTCATTGAAAGATCAGCATAGTAACTCCTAACAAATAGTAAGTGTCTTGAAAGAACGATTGTCCAATACAAATTTAGGTAGATATCCGTTCTGGCTGTTCCAGTTTATCCTCCTCGTTTTCTGCTGCTCAATTTTATTCAAAGGCAGCTTGAATACAGCAGATAGTCTCATAATATCATTTTAGTTGCAGTAGAAATTAATGAATTATTCATATGACTGTTAAGCCATCAGAAATGAAATTAGATTTGGCCTGAGTGGCAATGAATAGGCCAGCAGGTATTCACAAAATCATGTTTCCAGAAAAGCCCCTGTTCTTTGAAAATGCAGGAGTTAGAAAATCTCTATTTTAAGGAATGAACAACTTGGTGAAAAGTACCGAGCCTTTTCTGAAAATGCATGAGGCATCACTTGCTGGTGGTGTGAAATGTATTTGAGACTTTTTACATGGAAGTTATGTCTACCAAACAGAAGTATGTGTTTTCAAATCTGGATTGATCTGAAAATGCAGCAGGATGAAGGAAAGAATAACAAGTGATACTGGATTATCCTGTGCCATACATCCCTGGGCACAATTTCTTGCTAGCTATTACTGACATTTCTTGCAGAGAGCTCAGTGGGCTAGAGGCAGGTAGACTCCAGGTGGGCATTGTGGGAAGTGAGAGGGCTGGAAGCAGTGTAGATAAACATAGGAAAATGAAATAATAAAAATGCATCATTGACAGCAGGGAAAATGTTGTGGGATAGTTTAGTTCTCAATGACCAGCATTAAATGCGTGAGCATTTGTTGCAGAGATTAGGAAAGAAACAAAGCGGAAAGCAGACGATACCTTCAGGGATGTGAGCTGGCAGGAGGTCTGCATCTTTAAACCCTTTTTACTACTTAACTTCCCTCTTGGATATAGAAAAGATGAAAAGTGAGATATGAAGCTAAGTCCTAGTTTTAAAAGCTGAGGCTGTCTTTGGGATTTGACCTCCAACACTGGTTTAAACCAGTGACAAAAGTTCTTTGAAGGAAGCTGGAGGAGCTTTCAGAATGATGGGAAAAAGGAAAGGCATAAAAGAGATGAAATAAAACAGTGTTTAAGCCTACTCGGAGGAACAAACAGTGAGAAGTGATAAAGGATTAAAAAATGACAGGACAAAAGGAATGAGTGCTTCTTTTATTTTTTGGGTTATCACTTTTCTTATGCATTTCTCTTGTGTTTTTCTCACAAATGAATGCTGTGCACATCTGTGAACCCTTCTTCATTCTGTCAGGCTACGTTTCCTATGCACCACTGCCTAAAATCTTTTTAAAACAAAAAAATGAATTAAGGCATGTATTATACTAAATTATACGTCTGTCAACATTATCGGTGTGTTGGACAATAGTGCACTGTAATGAATTTCCTAAAGCAGCAGCAGACCTGGGAAGTGGCAACGTTAAGAAATGCTTGACCATCTTCATCAGCTGTAGTCTTTGTATTTTAAGCAATGACGTTTTACTTCTCTGTCTATAAGGGATGAATCCTTTGGCCATTTATGCCTGTGAGTTTGAATGGTAGAAAAGTTGTACTTGATTTAGGTTTTAATGAGTCTTTCATAAAATCTCTAGATACTTGAACTCAGTAATGTATTTGATATATACAGTATGTGCTGGAATTCAAATACTTCAAAATTAGCTACAGTTTTAGAATATTTATTTACTAGTTGTAAAAAGTGCATAATGTCCTAGGCAGCAACAATTCTCTGTGCCTTTTGATTTCTCTTCCTTTTTGCTGCCCATGTCTATCTGTGAAAGAAAGTTGGAAAAATTGATCTTTTATAGACAAATACATCATGAAACATGTTCAGTGAAATGGTGGTAAATAATAGCAACAGTGGTAGATGTGTTCATTTAATAGGTAAATGAATGAAATCATCAGGAGAAATGATGCATGATGTAATTGGGTACATGATTTCCTATTTTTCAAAGTTACTCTAGCTTGTTGACACTGAAGGTGTCATTTGGTATGAGAACCTGATGAGACTGGCTTTCTCCTATGGAAAAAGCAGTTGGTATTGGTATGTCACAGGACAGATTTTCCAACTTGGAAAGTTGAGTTCAGACTTCAGGGCATCATTCTGGACAGGCATTTACTTAAACTGAAATTTTGACATGAAAAAAAAAAAAAAAAAAACAGTTGTTTACTCTTAGAGGTCTTAGTAATAGTTTGCTCATTCCTAATGTAAGGCAGATTTTTTTTTAAAATGGCTTAGTAACTATGCTGACCATACTGTGTTTTACTCTCTTAAAAAGNGGATTCAAGCTTCAGGGCATCATTCTGGACAGGCATTTACTGAAACTGAAATTTTGACATGAAAAAAAAAAAAAAAAAACAGTTGTTTACTCTTAGAGGTCTTAGTAATAGTTTGCTCATTCCTAATGTAAGGCAGATTTTTTTTTAAAATGGCTTAGTAACTATGCTGACCATACTGTGTTTTACTCTCTTAAAAAGTTATTACTGTATCTTTAAAGATAGAACTAATTGCTCTTTGCTTGTTTAAAACTTTCCTTAATATTTCTAAGAATAGGCAAACTTAGAGCAGATGCTTCCCATTGTAAGGCAGGCATAACTCTCAGAGCAACTATTGCACTTCCTAACAGCAGGAGTACTTGGACATTTTGTCTAAGATTGTAGACTTCGTCAGAGGTGTCCAAGAGTAGGTTCGTGTTTGTTAGCCTAGGTAGCTTTATCCTGAGTCAGAGGAAGGAAAGAAAGTGTTAGAGATTTCCTTGAGCTGTCATCTCCATAAAACCTCATTTGTTTCTAAGAAAATAAAAGAAAACAAGTGCAGCTCAGTGTTAGAGAATAAAAGCCTGCACTAGTTTGGCTAGTTTAACAGTACATGCACCCTGAACAGAATGTTATCAGTGGAAAAGCAGGATAGTAGTTGGAAGAGCTGACTGCAAGTCATTCCATTCACTTATTGTCCGTATACTCATCTTCAAAATTATCCAGATATATGCCCTCGCTTTTATGATAGGTTGGTACTCCAGGAGCAAGAGAACATAGTATCATGTATAGAGAATTATTAACTAAGGGAGGCAGGTTTGCAGGAGCAGTTTGTGTTGACCTGATTGTGCTAAGAGAGCTTAGTCAGAATTATTTGTAATTTAAATATTTGAAAATATATAGTGTGTAGTGAATTTAATAAAAGTGTTATCACCAGCCAACATATGAGTTTTATACTGTTTCTTAAGTAAAGATTTTATTTTGTGAAGGTACTTNNATTTTATTTTGTGAAGGTACTTGTTAGAAACTGTTTAATTGTAAAAAGCAAGCACTTTGATAAAAGTTCTAAGGTTGATGATGTTATTTCACACCCTTCACAAGTAGGCTTTAATTTCTGAAAATAAGGATGGAAATCTGGGCTGAATTTGAGCAAAGTATTGTTAGCAAGCAAGGAGATAGTGCTGGCAAGTTTTAGCTGTACAAAAAGAAAGCTTTTTCCTGATGGTCCATGGATTTTAGCGTATACTCTCAAGCAAATAGAAACTTTAAGGCCAGGAGCTCATAATAAGTGCATTATGTGGCAGTCTGGCTCGGGGTGTT
>VXAV01009064.1:112725-138273 GCA_013399715.1 Alectura lathami | reverse complement strand
CAAACATTTAAGCAAAGACTAGTGCAAGTTTTCCAAGTCACCTCTTTTCCATACTTATGCTGCATAGTAAATAGTGCCTGCTGTTTTTCTAGCTTGCTTTCCCAATTCAATATTTCAGAAGCAATTAGCATAGGAAAGTTGCTCCTTACTTTCTGATGCTTTCTGGCACTGACTTTACACATCATCTTGCTGCATGGGCACGAACTTTCAAAATATAGCATAGTACCCTGCACTGACTGAAGCCCAAACTGTTCTGTGCTAGTCAGCTGGGATGCTAATCCCTCCCAGACCTCCACAACCTCGCCTCTGCCCTTTTATTGGCCATATTCCTAAACTGCTCCTCCTCACCATATATGCAAACAGCGTGCCCTCACCGCATGCAGTTTCAGTGTGTTTGATATAGCGTGCTAAATCAAAACATTGAGTCTTTTAATAGGATTGAAGAGAAAGTTGCATCATGACAGCAAGGGAAAAGGAGTGCTGTTTGTGCATGTCTTTCTCAGGCACTGAGAACGATGACCCACAAACAGAGATGGAAGGAAATAAGATTCCTATATGGCCTCCTGCCCTTGGACACCTGCCTGCCTCTCTTGTCAGGGTTGCCAGCTGTGTTTGAAGTTACTTTATCAAGGAGAAACTGGGGACAGGAGCTGCTCCCTCACAATCGATCGGTGTTGACAAGTGAGCACCGTCATTAGCACACAAACGATCATCAAGGCAGAGTCTGCTTTGATTAGGTATTCTTCACTTTGCCAGAGATTTAGATTTGGTGTGTGCTGCTCCTTATAATCCTGTCATTAGATTTTCTCCTGCCTCCAGGCATTTGCATATGTTTTTGGGTTTCTGTTCGAAAACACCTTGATCGCTCCATGAATTTTTCATTATCATTACAAGTGGTAATGTACTACAATGGGGTTTCGTCAAAATATTAATAATTACTGTGATTAATATAACAACAGAAACTAGTATCCCTTGAAAAAGGCAGAGCTTGTCTCTCCATTCCTCTTCCTCCCACCAAGCCCGTACAAGAACCAAACTGAGATGGATACCTGACTGGTCACAGGTTATGTTTAATAGCTGTTTAATGTCCCTTAGAGCTACCCAGCTTATCCTAAAACAGGTAGGTCATAAACCTTGCAGTTATTCACACTGTACATGCCTACTGTGATCCATTTGTATTTCAGGCTTTAATCTCAGAGCCTGCTTGAGAACCCGGCTCCTTTTATTTTTCAATTAATATTTGAAATTCATTTGCCTGAAGCAGTAGGTGCTATACGCTAGGTGAGGCAAACATCAAGGAACTGAAATGCTTCAGAACCTGACTGGTGCCGCAGTTTGACAGCAAGGAAGGTGCAGTGCACAATACGGTGGGACTAACGTGACTTATCTGTGGGTCAAGGGCTGCCTCTCAAGGCTCCGTAGCTCTTACCTTCTCACTGATCCTCACCCTCTGTTCTGTTGGGCATATTTGCATTCCAGGGTGATCCATATAGCTCACAGAACAAATGGGAAATTTGGCTCTTAAACAGAAAGAGATTCTTAGATTACAATGATCCTTGCATACTACGCAAGATTGAAAAGGAGGTGAACTGCATGGCAGTGCAATGAAGTATCACGTGAATTTATTACGAATATGAGCTCTTGCATGGCTGCTGGAAGAAGTGTAATGTAGCTCCCAGCTCGTTAAACTGCAGTTTTGCTAATTCTTGTATTTGAGGTGGTTGTGTTAAAGCTAGCGTTGTGTTGTTTAGCCATACTCTAAAACACTCCAACCGATTGCAACCTCAATTCATATTCCTACCATATAACTATAATGGTTCAGAAAGAGCTATTAGGTGCATTAAGTTATTTTGAATTAAAATCAATACACAAAGCTTGGCTGCATCCTAATAGACCATTGCCATAAATGGATTTGAAAGAAGCCTTGGTCTTGTCGCAGAGCAATAGGTGATATTAGAGGGATGGAGAGGTGGCTAATGTTTTTCATTTATTTGTTCTAAATAGCACTTGTCCAAATAATAAAATTAATCCAGATGCCACTGTTTGATTCTGGGAAATAAAAATAAAAATAAAAAATCTGAAGTACTGTTTTTTCACTAGTGTGAATAAATAAGCTCGAATTCATGTCTCGTTGAAGATGACTATAAAACTGTCATTGAAATAAGTGACACTAAGCACTTGGGTAAGGTATGTGAAGGCCAAATTTTAAATGCCTTCCCTTTAGTGTTGTCTTCAGCTTCTAGGACACAAACTAGCTTCTTGCTATAGGTAAAAGGACTTTTCTGATAGTACAACTGACTTTCTAATTAGTCTGTTTGAAAAGCACAGGATCCGAGAACAGCAAATTTAGATGCCAGTATTGTGACGCAGCCCACTGGAAAAATAGGATATTGAATGAAAATAATACTTTAATTATCCAAGATTTTGTAGGTTTGAAACCTTCACCTTTGTTTTAGTGTTATTAAGGGGTGGGGATTGTATTATTTTTTGCAACAACCTTTATAACCATTGCTAGTGGGAGATTTTCTGTAATGAGAGAATTAAATGTTTCAATTAAATTTTGGTCATTGATTCTAACACGAAGTAATGTACATTGCTGCTCAATTAAAAATAACAAGCTGCTGTGCTGTTCCTAGCCAAATACAACCCCCAAAACAGTGGTCAATAAAGCAGTTGAAGAAATTAACTATTTGGGGCTGCCTATTTCATTGAAATCTTTTGGGGAAAGAAATGCAAAATAGCTAATATTTAAAAGTGGGGGGTTAGTTCTTTCATGAGTAGGGAAAAAGGTAGTTACGTATAATAACAAGACAAAAGCATCCTGTGTTTGAAAATGTTTTAGTTATGGTTCATAAGTCTTCTTATTGCTTCTTGTCAGTTCTAATGGCCCTGCTTGGTCATCCAACAGCCATTGGAAGGGGACTGAGAGATCCAGTAATGAGGGTAAATTTCACTTTGGGGAGCAGTTTCTTAGCATTTGCAGGTGATAGACATTTTTAAGTGTCACAATGTATGTTTACTTCATGTGACTACTGAGGCTCTGCTTGGGCTCTGCGAATCATTTAATGTCCGCTGCTCCTAGAGTCAGTGCTGAGTGCAGATTGACAGCCAGCCCACAACTGAGCTTCATTTCTTATTTCATTTTTCCTCCCTCTTCTTTCTTTTGCTAGAGAAGAAGGGAAGATGTAATGAATACAGAGTTCCAGTTAATGAATACAGACTGTCAGTATTAAAGTAGTATATCCCAGTGCGTTCAGAAATTTCTGAGTAGTAGACACAGAGGTCATTTTCATATGCTTTATGAATTCTAACCACCCATATAATTACCTAATTTTGAAACTCTCTTCCAAACATAGTAAAAGCACATAAGGCCATCCATTAAGAGTTTGAGTCAAGCACCAATGTGTGTTGTAAATCCCAGCAGAGATCAGTTTCTCTGATCTGACAAGACAAAATCTTTTTGTTCACTTACTAATTTCTGTATAGCCTCCTGGCTAGGAAGGTTTTCTCCCCGTGGTAAGGGGAAAAGAGGATTCAGCTGAGCAGAGTTACAATCCCAAACATTTTGTTTTGCTTTAGCTTTCCACTTTTTAAGTATGTTCTGGCTTTTTTTCATCATTTTTATCATCAGAAAAAGCATAAGACTCTGGTAAGTGAGAATAACAGAGCTATGTGTCATGGCTCAGTACATAGTTTCTGTCCTGAAAATAGTCTCAAAGCCACAGAATCCCCCCTTGCAATTACAGAGAAAATCTGTCTTGTTGCCAGTTAAATGATCTCCTGATGAAGAGGTGTGCAGGTAAAGGCAACCACTTCATTGTAGGCAGGCCACTGAATGCAACTTTTTCTTCCTCTAATACTTAGTGAGAGTTCTGTGTCGAAGGTTTGAATGGTGTTTTCCTGTTCTTTCAAGAGAATATTTGTAATTTGTCCAACAAGAGAGAATCTGCCAAAAAATACCCGACCCTCCAAAAGTTGATTTCATAGAAAAACTAAAAGATTTCTATCAAAGCTTGGAGTTTAAAGCCACCATTCTACTGGCCACTGAAAAAATAATGCTGAGTCATCTGGTTTTAGGGATACATTTTTCCCTAAATGTAACCTGTCCCTGGATGCTCCACAAGCAATTATCTTGCTCTCCCTCCACGCCTCTAGGGACCGCATTTATTGCTTGACTTGGCCACCATCCTCTGTAACACAGTTAACAAACCACTCCCACTCTCAGGTTGTCTGACTGATTAACAGAATCAAGTTAAACTCAGAGTAATTTCCTTTTTTTTTTTTTTTTTTTTCTGGTATTTACCTTGAACGTTGCTTCCTCCATTTTCAAACGTGAAGGACCCCTCTGCCAAAAAACTGGTCTCTTCTTTTTAGTTTTAGCTTTATTAGGTGATCAAGTAAAGGATATAAAAAATTACTTCAAGACTACGGTGACACTACTACTTCCAAACTATTGACGTGTTTGAGAATTTCATCAGAGTAAACCATAGAGTCCTAGAATGGTTTGGGTTGGAAGGGACCTTAAAGATCACCTAGTTCCAGCCCTGCTGCCATGGGCAGGGACACCTCCCACTAGAGCAGGTTGCTCAGAGCCCCATCCAGCCTGGCCTTGAACACTGCCAGGGAGGGGGCATCCACAGCCCCTCTGGGCAAACTATATTTTGTATTCTTAATCCTGTACTCTTACAGCGCTTGCAAGAACCTTGTGTTACTTCATTTACCAGAACCTAAGTCCTGAATAGGTAACTGTAGCCATTTATCTCATTGGGAAAAGTAATAAAATCTAGCATTTCTTTCCACTGATCTTGCATTTAGACTGCTCCAAGTTCTATACAATAAACCTCTAATTTCCACTGATATGTTTTTTAAAAAAATTTATCTATCCCCTACTTCCTGCAATTCAGGGCAGAGGATGAGGTCTGGATTTCGACCAGCAGACCTTTCAGGGGTAAAACTTTTCTCTCCCTGGGTCTGGACATCATGTTTTTGCATCCCACCTTCTTTTGATCACATGCAACTCTTGTTTTCAACCCTTCATTCTCCTGCTCTTGCACTCATGCTATAACACAGCACAGATGTATACGTAAATACAAATGTTTTAAAGCATTAAAACAAGATAGAAGGAAAACCATCTCCGGCTGATGCATTTGTCCCTGATTCAGCACACTTAGATTCAGTTCACAGCTGTACAAGCCCTGTAATCTTTGCATTCTCCTTCCACACGTAGAAGATGGTCTCATCTTACTCAACTGAGTATTTCAGTGATAGACCGTAATCTGAGAAGTGTGGTCAGGTAACAAGTTATGTTCAAGTAAGATGTCTGAGCTGATTAACCCTCCCTTGTACCAAAAAGGGCGCATTCTTGGTACTTCCCTCACTTCTGCTTGTACAGTCTGAATCCATTGCTTGTTCCGGCTCTGGCACTTGTCTGAACCCCTGGCGATCAGATCAACTCACTTGACAAAACCGGAGCAGATTTGTGCTGGTTGAAGTGTTAAATTACTTTACTAAAGGAACCAAGGATCGTTAGAGCTGTTACATGAGAAGGTAGCTAGTTCTTACATTATCAGTCATAACATGTATCATGGTCTTAAAGTCATGATATGTAGCGTCTTCCTTCAGAAGTCTTATAACCCTAATAAATTAATGGACAAGTCTTTGCAAGCTTGATCTCCAGTGTCCTGATGTCACTTTATCTTTCCCAACACTTCCCTTTTTTATGTTGTGTTCCCTTAATCTTGCCTTTAGCCTTCCTGAGAGCACTTGCCAGCTTCTGTTTCTTTAGACGATAATCATCTCTGGACCGAGGCTTCGCCTTCTCACAGTTTTAAAAAGCGATGCGTACAGCTTTGCTGAACATAAATGTTAGCTGGTTGCCACTGACTTTCCTTTCCCTGTGGGTAGTACTGGCTGTGTGAAATCCTTTGATCACACTGGGTCTTAAACCCACTCCCTTCTGGATCAGGACAGCACACCTTAGATCCCAGGAAAACACCAGATAGTGGTGGCCATGGAGCTGTTTTGCGAATGAGTCCTAACTTGTTAATGCACAGTCACATTCAGTTAATGACAAGGACATTTTTTAATTCTCATTATTTTTCTTTTGAGTGAGAAGAGTATTGTCTGGTTTTACATTGTATGTTTTCTTTTATAAAATCTCTGCTTTCTTTAGGATGAAGATACTAATTTTTAACATCAATATTGCAGCGATATGTATCTTTTTCCATAGGGAGCTCCCAAAACTTCCTCCCAGTATGCAAAAAATCTGACATAGTTTCAACTTGCAGCATGTAAGGGGAAAAAATGAAGACAAATGTTTTCGTCCTGTTTTAATACATTCTGGGAATTGTAAACAATTTAAAAAGTAGCGATAGATTTGTTTTCTTTGGAATATGTTTCCATATATTGACTTCAACAGAAAATGGGAAATATTGGTTGCTCTGCATAACAGATATTTGACCATTTATATTTCAATAAATGTATACCACACTGAACTTTTTTAAAAAAACTCTCAAGCGAAAACAATGTTCCATAGCTTTTTTAAAAAAACTGAAATTAGTCATGAAAAACTGCATTTAAAACAGTGCTTTAAATCAGTGCAATTAGCGATTGCTTTTTATCACACTTTCAGTTTATGTACTATTTTCTAATATGATAAGAATAAATTCTTTCTAAGATGAAAATTATCAACTTCTGAAACTCCCTTTGTACACACAAGTCTTTGGAATTTTGTGCCAAAAAAAAATGTGCTTAGATGGATAAATTACACTTTTTTTGTGGAAATATTTTTTGTGGTAGTTTGTCTATGTATGTGGGAAGCCTGTCATCCAAATAACCAGCAAAGCTGAATTAACTCTGTGATTTCATATAGGAGAAGCTTTCAACAGCTTAGTCTCAATTGCTACAATGCTTCTGGAACCTAGTCACTGTAACACTACCTTAAAAATTCACTTGCTCTCCTCCATTTTTATTCCATTTGGCTGATCTGGGATAATTTGGAAGAAGAAAATTCATTCTGACAGCTGGGGAATAGTACCTTGATGGGCTTTTCTGGTTTGTTTGTTTGGGGGGTGGGGGATTACTTTTGGTTGCTTTACTTGTATGATTTTGGTTGTTTGTTTTTCTGGCTTTCCTGGAAACAGAAAAGAACATCCTGCCCGTAAAGTCTGGTTGCTTGTTTGTTTCGTTGACAGCATCCTAAGTGTGTGGCTATCGTCATGAATGTTAACTCAAGCATTTAAGTATGATGCTTTCTTATTCCAAGTACCTCTCTCCTGCACCTCAGCGATACCTGTGCAGGTGGAGTGGCACACAAAGAAACTAAAAATACTCTTGAATTTGTGAACAGTACTTGGGCTTCAGAAGTATTGACGGAATTGAGTAGTAGCATATTAAACGATATCACTAAAACACTAACAAAATTGCCTCTCAAGATTCAATTAGAGCTGAGTCCACAAATGCTGTGGAAAATAAACTCTGGTTTCTCCTGTATGCTGGTGGGTTATGAAGGCCAGGAGGAAGTGGTGGAGAAGTGCCTTCATGTGTTTGTAATAGCCACAAAACTAAGTTTTTATGCCTCTAAATAGATCATTCTGATAAACTCATAATAATTTATAGCATAATACAAAGGATTAAAAGGAAGAAATGTACAATATCTTGAAAATATATATATAGTAGAGTTACATTTCCCTCGTGATTTTTTTTAAGTATTTTGATGATTTGTCTCTACCTAGGTAGATCAGACAGATGTTCTCAAGGAAAATGAAGAAGAACCATAAGTGAGACCTGTCTGTGGCAAATGTATTTTTTTGCACTCAGCAATATGATCTCTTTTTGTGTTTTATTTTTAAAAGATATTAAGGGTAATGTTTAGAAATTAAATACTCAGAAGAAAGAATAATAAGGCGGTGAATAATAGGGGTGGTGAAGCACTGGAACAGGTGGCCCAGAGAGATGGTGGATGCCTTGTCCCTGGAGACCTCCAAGGGGCTTGGAGTGAGGAGGAAGAGAGGGAATTAAAATTAGCTGAAATCATCTCTTTCTGGGAATGTTATTGGAAACATTAATTTTAAAAACACAGAGAGAAAACTGATCCTCGGGAGGAGCAAAAGGGAAATGTGTTGTTTGGAAGCCTGACCAAATCCAATCCAACTGTCTATTATGCATTTATATCCTTTATTAGGGTAATCTTTTTGACTGCTCATTGGTTGTTTTATAATCAAACTCAAGTCCCTTGATTGATTCACCTTATCCTAACCAACTGAATGATCTTCAGATAAGATAATTAAGAAGAAAAAAAGCAAAAAGTCAACCAGTTTATATTCAGATTCAGACCATAGTAGAAGGACTAGACAAATGTCTGTTGCTGCCATGTTTTTACTCCTTACAACATGAATTAATAGCCACATCTGTCAGACGCAGCGTTTACCCCATGAGTGGAAAGTGGCAGCACGTGAGAATCCTTCATATTTATGGACAGACATATGAGTGCTTGTCTGCCATGTTGAGCATAAGTGCAGACAGAAGGCGTTACTGAGAAGCATTTAAGTTATAATGTCACAACAGAAGATGTACTTCTGAAATTTGTAATAGAGAAGGAAATTTCTAACTGGGAGTTTGAGGTAATTCTGTTGAAGTAAATGCATAACAAAATAGCATTTTCCAAAATGCAAGAGGCACTGCTAACAACGTGTTTTGTATAAACAAAATTTAAACACCTTAAACAGTAATTTTAAAAAGCACATAAATGTGGTGAGCCCTTGCTTCCCTAACAGAGTTGCTCCCTTTGTTTTCTATTTAGGAAGAACCCTTTGTCATGGTGTCTGAAAATGTTCTGGGAAAACCGAAGAAGTATCAGGGCTTTTCCATAGATGTGCTGGAAGCCTTGGCCAATTACCTTGGCTTTAAATACGAAATTTACGTTGCACCAGATCACAAGTATGGAAGTCCTCAGGATGATGGGTCATGGAATGGACTGATAGGAGAACTGGTATTTAAGGTAAGGTTATTTATGTCTTACTAATTAAAGCCATGTAATAAAGCTAAGTAGCACATGGTGTATTATGTTTGCATCAGCTGGTAACCTTTCTTAATGAGTCCTTGATAAATTTTGCTCGTGGCCTGTGTCGACAGCATCTGATAGTATGCCCAGGTGCGCTGGGCAATAAAGAAAAAGCTAGAAATAGTGCCTGCTGGCAACTGTTTAAGAAGTAGGGCCATCTCTTTTTTCCAACCAAAGTACAGCAGTATGAAATCTGAATACAGTCAAATAATGGGATGCATAGCATCCTAATTAATTTGGCAAGACCTGACACAAATGAGTTGAAGAGGCTGTTCTAAAGAGAAAAAATTGGTGTTGCAGTAATTAGTGATACATTACATAAATAATGTATAGCACTTAGAAAAATGTTGGTGTGATGAATGCATGAAGTGTATAATCAACAGAAAATGTTTTATTGATATATAATAACACTTACATTATGTAGATGTATGAATCAAGAGTAGTATATTCTCTATTCTGTAATTAATAAACCATTTAATCTATTTAATTTTACATTAAATGTTCAATATTGTATCATAAATAAATTAAGCCAAGTAAATGTACAATTTTTTTCCCACACTTCACAACTTATCACATGCTCTCAGTTTTTCATACTGAGAGAAAGAAAGGACTGTTCAGTCTCCACTCTGCTGATGTCTCGTTTGTGCTACGAATGTATATATTTTATTTGCTCTTTGGAAACACGTAGATGCAGATTTCACAACCATGGAACCCTACATTTGTTGTTTTTCTTTAAATAACTGCAGTAGATATTTCTGTAAATAATTTACTGGTAGTTTGTAGAAATTCTTTTCCAAATCTGCAGGTGACATGTAGCTGATAACCACAGCAAAGAAGAAGGAGCAATACAGTCAGATATAGGATGTATCATTAAATACTTGAGCTGAAAGAGAAAATTGATGGAAATCAGGTCTTGCAGAAAAGAAAAAAAAAAGTTCAAAAACTAAAATTAAAAAGAAAATGAAGTCCCACATGAAAAGGAAAATCAGTAATAGGCTTAACTTATTCTGCTTACAGGAGCAGTACGAAGTCTGTTAGAATGGAAAACATCTATACATGCCATGGCCATGACATGGTTTGTTTATTTAAACTGTAGTTATAAACTTCCTTTGCTGTCTCATTATGTCTTTATCAAGCCTGAAGGTGGAATGCTGTGATCATACGTGGTGAGCTGCAACCATTCAGAAAACAACATTTTCCTACAACTCAAAAAAATAAACAACAAAAAATTCCTTCTCTAATCATTAGGCTAATACAACAATTGCCAACTGATTTATTTTTATCATTTTTCTGCTCCTTAAATCTGATGTTATACCAAACCCCACTCTCTACAGTACTCAGCAAAGGGTTCTGCAAGACACTGCATAACTCAGGCAAGGACCATGCATTCTAGCCCTAGGTGACTCTAAATGTAGAAGTGATCTCGGAACAATTTTTGTTTGAAATGAATGATTCATAAGGCAGAAATCGCAACAACTGAGATGAGATTGTTTTACTGAAAAATATGTATGACATTCTTTACCCATACTAGCCAGAGACTCACACAAATCCTACAACAACCTTAAGGCAGTAAGCACTAGATTTGTAAATACATGTCGCAAATAGAATGGATTTGCTGGTCTGCTACAACTTTTCTGTAAACGAGTCTTAATGGATGTGAAATCCTTCTGTACAATTAGAAGATACAAAGAGTTAATGGAACTGCACTTGGAATGTAAAACCCTTGTTTCCTCAATACAATGGCAGTGTATAATTTTTTTGGCATCATCCTTACTCCTTGTATAAATAACAGTAAATGTTCGTTCTTCTCTTCCCTTTTTCTCTCCGTCTTGAGGCAAAAGAGAACCTCTGGGCTGGCAGCCAGTGTGTATCTACCCCTTACCAAGTGCAAGCTGTTCTTGAAAGGCTGCTTTCTTATTTACTGTGAACTGAGTTCTGCTCCCAGAACTCTAATATCTATCTGCTTGGCAACTTAGCAAGGGGAAGAAAAGGAGTAAAGGATAGCTTTAAATTAAAGGTGTAACCTGTTTAAAACAGTGTTTCCTTGTTTTTCCAATCAAGCATTACATGATAGTCTGGCCAACATGTGGAAGAAATCCAGAAGTAGAGGGAATGCTCTTTGCCTGTTAGTGCACAAGCCAAAAATAATTTGGGAACAACGGATATCTGCAAAAGGCCAGTCCCACTCAAGTGCAATGAAAAATAGTTACCTCCTCTTTTTGAGTGCATCTCATTGAGAAGGATGTCTGTGGCTGCTACAGGAGATGTGTCAGATGAAAAGGTAGTTGCTGCAGCAAGCACGTAATTTCTATGTTCAAGACAAACAGATGCTTTTTGTTGTAATCTGATTCAGCATGCAGTGGGTTCTTGTGCAGGTCCTGGTACCAGTTAGATCAGTCTCAGGCTGCTGCTATTTACAGCTATGTAGGATGGCAGCCCTGTGCTGCAAAGTGTATGCTTTAGGTCCTCAAGTCTAGTGGAGCTGAGCTTCTGCCAAGTTCACTCTGTTCCAGCTCCAAGGGCAAGGTATTCCTGTCCCTGGTGGCTGCTAAAATAGGATGTGGAACCAGCAGATCAAAGCAACTAGTCTTCAGTTCGTATCAGCAACCGACGTTTCCTCCCCTCCTTCAATTGTCAGCACTGACATTATGTACACCTTACTTCATACACCTTCTCCTTTCAAAAAAACATGAATGTAACTATGATATGAAGTGGGGCTTTTAGTGCATCCTACAGAGCTTCAGCTCACAAACAGGTTTAGTTCAGGGAGCAGCAGCTTTCTGTGGAGAGGCTAAAGTTTTATCTTGGGGAGCAATTCTTTACTGCATGTCTTTCTTTTGCCACTAGATATTGCTTTACAGCACTTCCTTTGATTATGTTTAAGACCATACTACCAGAATCATAGCATGGCTTGGGTTGGAAGGGACCTCAGGGACCATCTAGATCCAACCACCCTGCCGTGGACAGGGCTGCCAGCCACTCGCTCACTCGATCAAACTGCCCAGGATCCCATCCAGCCTGGCCTTGAACACAGCCAGGGATGGGGCAGCCACAACTTCTCTGGGCAGCCTGTGCCAGTTCCTCACCACTCTCTCAGTGAAGAATTTCTTCCTGATGTCCAACCTAAACCTCCCCTCTTTCAGTTTTAGCCCATTCCCCCTTGTCCTACCATGATCCACCCATGTCAAAAGTCGGTCCCCCTCCTGCCTGTAAGCTCCTAGCAAGTACTGGAAGGCTACAATGAGGTCTCCCCAGAGCCTTCTCTTTTCCAAGCAGAACAGTCCCAACTCCCTCAACCTTTCCTCACAGGAGAGGTGCTCCAGCCCTCTGATCATTTTGGTGGCCCTCCTCTGGACCCGCTCCAACAGCTCCACATCCCCTCTGTACTGGGGGCCTCACGCCTGGACACAGCACTCCAGGTGAGGCCTTACCAGGGCCGAGTAGAGGGGGACGATCACCTCCCTCTCCCTGCTGGCCACCCCTCTCTTGATGCAGCCCAGGATGCCATTGGCCTTCCTGGCTGCGAGAGCGCACTGCCGGCTCATGGCCAGCTTTTCGTTGATCACAACGCCCAAGTCCTTCTCCGCAGGGCTGCTCTCAAGGAGTTCTTCTCCCAGTGTGTACACACACCTGGGATCACCCCGACCCAAGCGCAACACCTTACACTTGGCCTTGTTGAACCTCACCAGGTTCTCGTGGGCCCACTTTTCCAGCCTGTCCAGGTCCCTCTGGATGGCATCCCTTCCGTCAGGGGTATCAACTGCACCACTCAGCTTGGTGTCATCAGCAAACTTGCTGAGGGTGCACTCGATCCCACAGTCTAAGTCATCAATAAAGATGTTGAAGAGAAGAGGGAAGAGCCTGTGTGACAGGAAAAGGAGGTGGCTAATGCCGCTTCTGAGAGAGGAGAGTAGACTTTCTAGCATGGCTCTGGACACCCTGGTGATATTTATATTTATAAACCATTATTTCCCACATTTTACCATGTTATCTCAATTCCCGTGTTTCTTTTTGTTTTTGTTTTCTCCAATGAGGAGCCATCAGGAAGCAAATAACATACGAAAAACTGACTGATTCCACTTAGGTCTATTGGAAATGGAAAGCTAAATACATGCCTAAGCACTTCTAAGAGAAACTACAAACAGAGGAGAAAGTTCTTATAAAGCTCTTTTCTTTAGTGCATGTTCCTAACGGGAGCAGCATAGGAAGGAAGAAAGCATATGGGAAAGCCAAATTGAGAAGATAAAATAGTTGGGTAAAAGGAGAATTATCTGTATGGGTGTGTTAACTTCAGCAAAACTGCCTCTGTAATTAATTTTTTCGTGTCCATGTTATTGACTGCACAGCATGTGTAACTGTGTTTATTGCTTTCAGCATTCATTGAAACTTAACATTCAAAATGGATAAAAAGAAAGACCTCGTGGGAGCAATTTAAAGTAGATTCATGTATTTTCCCTATTCTTGCTCATGAACCCCAGGAATCAAGCTAAGATTGCTTTACATGTGTATGTGGCATTCCTGCTTAAGCAACACAACATGAGGATTTTTAAGCACTGCTGATGAGCAGATTCTGTGACAGGCAGCAAGGTTATCAGACCCATTTGGTCATTTATTTTGGACTTTATGATTCTGATAGTATTGCTCTACAATGACCTCAGGAGGCCTGCTGTTAACTAATATAAATTCCTAAGCAGATCACCTATGTGAATATAATGCCCTCTACTGTTTTCCAGGCGACCAGTTTCAGGATGCACACTTTCATTTGTCAGAAACGTGATAAACAGATTTCTAAGATGCTGATAGCTGGTTGATTTTGGCACTGTGAAAGCTGAGTGGAGAGTTTTACATGTTTATAATTCAGATTGGCAGATATATATCTAAATATTGACATAATCGTGCATTTGCCTTTCTCAGAAGCACTAAGCGAACCTTGGCTTCTTCAAACTGATGTCTTCTCTGATCTAATTTGACATGTTAATGACAAGCATTTAATTATTTCATCTTCCAGTTTAATACAAGGTGACGGAATCTGTCCATAATTAAGAATGCTCACCTTCAGTGGATCAAGTTAAGCCTGCTTAAGTGTGGTTTTGTGCTAAACAGTTTTCTACTAGTCTGGTGTTTATAATTTGTACGCTAAGAATATCAGCTGTAATAGTTCAGTGCAACCTTTTTTTTTTATGGAAAAAAGGCAAAGCGCAGGAGTGCTGAGAAGACAGGACTTATCTCTCTCCGTTCCGTTTTTGACTTTACTAGCAATTTTTTATAGTGAGAAATAACTGTATCACAATTGCTGCTGCAGTGTCACAAAGAAGTGCAACATTTCCATTAGGACAGCATTGTTCCTTTGTCATAGCTGGCTGATAACCAGAGCGGAACTGCAATGCTGTGGAATGTGGAAAGACTGCTACCCAGGAACGTAAATAATCTAGTGCAGTAGTGAAAGTATTTTAGTGACAAACTGATAACTAATATTCTCTCCAAAGTTAAACAGCAGGGCCTGAATCTATTAGTCGTTCCATGTGTCCTCCTGAAACTCACTTCACGTTTTCAGGAAAAAGAAGTCCTTATATGCAAAATATGACTATCTTCATGCTTGACAACTGTTGGTACAGAGCACTGGACTTATAATTCTGGAAATTATTTTGAAAGCACATTTTTGTTCACGATTGTGGAAAACATTTCAGATGATGTCTGATTTGCAAGTTGCTATCTGCAACTGGGACTGAACTGTCAGGAGATATTACAAATCACTCAGGTCACTTGTCTAAAAGTTTTATAATCAGAGGACAGCGACTCAGCTGATGCTTCCATGGACAATTCCAATGAAGCTTTTACTTGAATTATGCAGTAGATTTTTGAGTTTTCTGCTGCTGTTCGGCAGTTGAATCATCACACGCAAGAAGTAATTAGAAAGCGATATGAGGAGAGTTTCTGGAGCCACACTTTCAGCTGTGTACATCAACATAGCTTCATTTAATACACTACAGAATCTAAACTACACATTAAAGATGATGGTTTACAAACAAGCCAATATTTTCAAACACCTTTCTGTCTAAATCATCAGGCCCCTATCTGCTTTCCACTATTTTCTCAAGCCAAGGAAAATTAATATAGGTAACGTAACATCATGTAAAGGAAAGGCTTCAGTGCACTGTGATTAAAATTACGTCTGTACCATGGGCTGCAGAGTGTTTCAAAGATGGTATTTTGCAGACGAGTTGCAAATTTGATTCTAATCAGTTTCAGTGCCATAGCTTGACAATGAATATTTCACATTTCTTAGGAGCTGGTAATCTCTGCCTTCTTTAGACAAGAAGAAAGAAAGTCAAGACAGTTAATAAAAGTGACTCAGTACTAACACTTCAATGCATTTGTTCTCTTTGCCCCCTTCCAAAAGACCACGCGGTGCTTTAGGCAGATCAGAAACGGATTAAATCAAACTAGTAGCAGTTTTAAGTTTTTGAAATGCTCTTTTTCATATTAAAATATCTAAAATTCACAGTCTTGTTCATCAGCACTTTGGCTTTTTAAAGTGGTGTTACTGCATCTGCTTTAAATACCCTTTCTTGTTTTCACTGCAGTTCTAATTGTATCTATAAAAAGGAGAATAGCACCTGCTGTAGTTATACCTGGTGTCTCTGGAGACCTAATACCCAGACATGCTGTGGGATACAAAGAGTATAATTCTCATTCCCTCCTCATCTGAAATGGATTCTTTAAATTACAGAAAAAAAAAAAAAATGTAGATGGCACAATGCAAGTCCAAGGTAGCTGCAGGACAGATTGTCATAAAGAGGAGGAGCTTAGCAGGAGGATACAGAGGAACTAATAGTGAAGGAACTGTGTGCAGTATCTGCTATTTTATTCTTCATGCACTGCAGCCAAGGATGATACTTTCCAGAATGTCAAGCACCCCAAACAACTCAAGACAGATAAGACTCCTTTTGTCATGCAGCGGCCCTTTGTCATCAGATTGTTGAAGATCGCATAACTCTGTCAGGAACTAATTTCCTCTGATCAGAAATGCTGTGCACTAGGTCTGCCTTTTGCCACAATGGCAATGATGGCTTCAATAAGCCGCGAAAAATGTTCATAAGAAGATTTCCTTGAGCTATTACCTGCATTTGAAGTATTTTAATTTTCTGGAAAATAATAACTTGGAGAGCTGATATGTCCAAGTTCACCAAGCCAAATTTTCTCACAGAAGCTAAGGCGGGGGATACAGGTATTCTGTTAAATCCTCGCTCACGTTTCTGAGTTTGTATATATCGTGCCTGAGACAATGCCCTCAGCATCTGGTTTTTATGACAAATTTATCCGCCATAGATCAAGGAGGAGCAAGGATCTTTTCTGCGTCTCCTATTCACACGTTATTCTTTCTTCCTCTTTCCTCAGAGAGCTGATATAGGGATCTCTGCCTTAACCATCACCCCCGACAGGGAAAATGTGGTGGACTTCACAACGCGTTATATGGACTACTCAGTGGGTGTGTTACTTCGGAAGGCAGAGAAGACGGTGGACATGTTTGCCTGCTTGGCACCATTTGACCTCTCTCTGTGGGCATGCATAGCTGGCACCGTGCTGCTAGTTGGGCTCTTGGTCTACCTCTTGAACTGGCTCAACCCGCCACGCCTTCAGATGGGATCCATGACCTCCACAACGCTCTACAACTCCATGTGGTTTGTGTACGGATCCTTTGTGCAACAAGGTAGGAGGCAGAGGGAGACTGAGATAAAACTTGTGCGTCCTCTGTTGTCATCCTCTTCCCTGCTACCCGCCACTTGTGAGGGTCTGGAAGCGCTGGGAAGCCATATGCTGTGAGGTTTTTAAGGCATTCAGCAGCCTGGTGTGCAAACCTTGAGAAGTTTCCTTTTTTTTTTTTTTTTTTTTTTTTTTTTTTTTTTTTTTTTTTTTTACTAAAAAATGTATTTCTCATCACCTGCTCAACAATTATTCATAGCTAATATGAGTGCTATGTTCTGATGCAGTCAGAAAATGTTGGGGTTTGGCTTTTGATCTAAATTTAGACCAGTTACATGAGCTTAGTGCTCTTACTGTATCTGATATCCTTTCCTCCCTCTTCTGATTTATTTCAAATTTCCTATGTAGCTTTTAGACTCAACCAAGCTTCTCTGGACTTCCTGGATGCTTCCTTCCTCCCCAGTAGCATCTAGTGTGGCCCAGTTCAGTTCATATTCCCAAGTCGTTCACAGTCTACCACTTCTGGCAGAAATTTAACCACGTGTCCTCAAGGCACCATGGATGACAGACCTTGGCTTAGTATATACATCATAAAATTCTGACCTACAAATCAGAGTGATAATGCAAAGTAGAATAAGAAAACAAAGCCCCATGTAAGATGGTTTAGATAATAACACTTGACAACAAAATAGAACAAATATCTTCTGGTATTTATGCACATAATTATTTGTCAGTCCATACTGGCATTGTAGATGCATCTCTTTGTAATTCTGTGGTGCATCTTGTCTATAAAGAACCATGGCCACTGCAGCCTCAATATTCCCAGACAGATTTTGGATGGAATGCTGTAAGTAAAAGTATTTTTGCTACACTGGCAGTATAATTTAGAAATTACCTTATTCCCTGACAAAAAAAAAAAAAATCAGATGACGTTCATGAAAGTTGAGGATATGCATGAAAATTGTCTGAGACTTCTAGAAGGAAAGTAAAAAAAGAAAATCCAAAAAAGAGTAAAAACTGAATTTGTGAATGTCCACAAAAGTATGTTTTTGTACTCAACAACCTGGAGAGAATAATTTTGAAATTATCATTTGCTTTTGGCAGTGATGGGTAGCTGAGGAAAGCTGCAGAGACGGTTTCATGTTTGTTTGTTTGGTTTTGTTTATAAGAAAAACAAAGACTTCAGAGCCAGTTTAGTGCTACAAGAATTTTTTGAATGTATGTGAGTGGGTTTTATAGTTTTCTTTCCATCCAAAATATTCCCAGCATAACTGTTTAGGGAATCCAACTGTGAGTGAGCAGTTGGTCCGTTACAAAACTAGACTCATTACATCTGTCTGCCTTTTAGGTCAAAACCTGTGAATTAGTTTCTTTACTGTATGAATGTGAGGTGATTTTACATAGGTTTATTGCTTGGTATCAGCCTTAGCACCCCTGCTGTACTCCCAACATCATTAGTCCCTAAAAGCTTTATAGGAAACTGCCCAGCAAGGTTTCAAAGCAAGCAAAGCTAGTTTAATTGCACACTTCAATCTCATGAATTATTATTTGAGTTGTTTGCCTTATGTCTTGCCCAGTGCCCCAGTTTCCCAAGCCATAGATCCAGAGTGGTAGCCTGCAAGGGAGCCCTTCAGCAGATGCTTAGCTAGAATATAAAGAGTTTCAAACCAATCAGTAAAACGAGTGCTAGGAGAGGGCTGAATAAATGCCTTGAATAAAGCATGAAGATGAGGAGGAAATTAGATGAAAATGAATGGGAACAAATGACTGGGGAAAAAAAAAAAAAAAAAAGCAAAACACAGAGTTCTCTGGAAAAAGTAAAGATGAGGACTCAAGGACTTCACTCAAGGAGGTCCACATCTGGTCCCTGTGGTAAGAGGATCATTCAATGTGAATCAGGCTGGCTGGCCTCACCTGCCTCCCTGAAAAGGTGGTGAAATAGGTCATCCTGGATGTCAGCTCTAAGTATGCGGAGGAAGAAAGGGTGATCAGGAGTAGTCAATATGGCTTCATGTTTAACCAGTCTGGTAGCCTTCTATGATGGAATGACTGTCTGGGTAGAAATAAAAAAAATCACAGAACTTAAAAAGTGTGGTGCATTTATTTAGAGAGTTCTTACCACCCTACCAAGCAGATTTCCAGCCCAACTCCTTAAAATCCAATAGAGTAATTTAAAATGCTCACTTAGTTTTTACTGAGTGAGGGGAAGCTACACATACATCTCACCTTCAAACGACAAGCAGAAGGACAGTCCTTAATATGCTAGGGGGGAAATGACACAAATTTAATAGGGTTGATACTAAAATATAACAAACTTACAGAGCAATTTAAACATAAAGACTCAGAAGACCTCAGAAATCCAGTGTGAAAGAGTAACAGATCCATTTATAATGTCAGCCTGTATTTCACATTCAAAATGAATATAACACAAAACTGTATTAGCTGAAGCGTTACTGTTTACTAACCCTTGTGAATACAGACAAATGAAAGTAATTTCCACTGACAGGCTAACTGGCTATTGTGGTAATTTTGCTTCTGTTTTTACTCATCAGTTCTTCATTCAACAGAAAAATCTGCAGGTTTTATTTGTTTTAGAATAGCCAATCTGTTGGCATTAATTCTGATTGGCATATCTTAAGTGTCGCAGCATGGGGCATTTCAAATACTGTCACGTTCACTTAAGAAGTCTTTCAGCTGCATATTTAAAGCATGACAAGGTACTCATTTCTGTTATCAAAACATACAGCCAAAGATGTTTTTATATCCTGCACTGAGAGCAACAAAGCAGCATGAGCCAAGGATTGCTAGTGCTTTGATAGTGCTGGATTCTTTGTTTGGGCCGAGGCAGCACATTCTGGCATCGTCTTTTCCTTCTTTCCTCTCACTGCAGGAAAGATTTGCGTGTACAGAGGCTGGCTCCAGACCTGCAAGAGGTCTGAAGAGGGAAGAGCCCTTCGGTATAAAAATACAAATCCTTCTTTAAGGAATTCCGTAACATATTTTGATTGATACAGAAAGGTTTTCTTTTGCTTCTTTTTCTGAAATAGTTAAAAATTCTGCTGTTTTCAGCAGGTAGATTTGGTCTGCTGTGTCAGGTTGTGTTTTCAGCCAGCCTATCTGATGTCCTGATCAAATTCTTTTAACATGTTCTAACCTTTGCAATTTTTGAAACGTCAGAGAAAAATGCTGTGTCATGGTCTGTAGACTAGAGTCAGCAAAGGCAGTCTGTTATTTTTTAAAGCAGGTCTGTGAATTATTGTCGTACTCGGTGGCAAAATTTCATTGCTTTTACTTGTTTCCTTAAAGGTAGACTGTGAAACTGGAACTAGGATTCTGCTAGCCTTTTGTTTGTTACAGAACCTTAAAGCTTAAATTTAGCTCACAAAACATATTTACTGAAGAAGATTTGGATGATGGGTCTTGATGGACTTGCTGCTTGCTTGTGGCATGTACACATGCAGAGCCAAATCCCAGAGCTGAAGTTCAAACAGAGTACCTCTGCACTTGCTTGCTTGAACTTGGCTTTTAATTTCTTGTTTCCCCATGTTGGAGTGATCACCAGTCTAGGTACCATTTTTGAAACTCTTGTGATAAGTAGGTGTATTTTTTCTTAGGCTCACTTTCAATATTATGTTCATTCGTTGCAGATAGCAGTGTGGATGTATTTACACACCTCTTTCTAATCTATAAGATGCATGCGAATTTTGATTAGAAGAAACAGTTTTGAGAACAGAGCTGAAATGTAATTAAATATGCTCAATTCATATGGAAGTGTGTAATCTGCCAAGTGTTTCTTTTTATTCTGTTCTCGAGCTCTTCATACAGGATGCTTTTCAAGGAAAAATGACCAATGGTTTGGAATGTTTGTTCTTTCTGCTGAGTCCCTGTAAGCACAGATTTACAATATCATGGGTGGCCATTGTGAAGGCAAGAGACTTTTCGGAGCGATCTTGGCTATGCAGTGCTGTGGATTAGACTGAAAACAAATACTTCTGACTCTGCTACTCAGCCAGACATGAAATTCTGTAACACGTCTTTGATTCACGATATGTTTATGTCTAAAAATACTGCAAATTCATGGACTGAGACACTGAGATTGCAGAGGACTTAGGTTATTCTGAAATGTAGCTTCATTATTTCTGAAATTGTTCTTTTCCACTTGCTAGTCTTAGGAAACTAAAAGACATAAGCTTTGCTTTTTTGCTTGCAAAGTTTCCTTTGCAGTTCATTGCCAGAAGGAATTGTTTGCTGGTATGTAATCTTCTGTATGTTTCCTCTCTCTCTCCTTCTGTATTTCCCCTTGGCTTCCCAATGCACCCCTCACAGGTTTTGCTCTCCGCCTGCCTCATGTTGCATCTGTCTACCATTGCTGCAGCTTTCTTCTTGAGTATCAGTCAGGACCCCATCAGCCCTTCTGCTCCTGCTCCTCCCTGTCGACTGTGCTCCCCTCCAGCTCTCTATTATTATATTTAATGATTAAGGGGGCACCTCTGCTGTGAGGAGAGGCTGACAGAGCTGGGACTCTTCAGCTTGGAGAAGAGGAGGAATGTCATCAATGCCTATAAATATCTGAAGGGGGGGTACAAAGAGGACGGGGTCAGGCTCTTTCCAGTGCTGCCCTGTGCCAGAACAAGAGGGAATGGGCACAAACTGAAAAACAGAAAGGTCCATGTGGATCAGCAAACACTTCTCTCCTGTGTGGATGACTGAACGTTGAAACAGGCTGCCCAGAGGTGACCTCCAGAGGTCATTTCCAGCCTAACCCATTCTGAGTGATATGCCGTAGTTCTATACTATCTAGTTTTTCTGCAATTCCATACAGCTGTGTTTTTCTTTCTCTTCAATCCTAGTGTTGATGCTGTGCTCTCAAATTTTTCTCTCAATAGAAAATGCCAATGTTGAAAATCACCATGTGACCAGAGACCAGGAAACTGGACCCAGAGTATAAATTATGTTTACTGAAAACTCACTAGTAAGAACTTTGCTAAAAACCTCATGGAGATTAATTGCCACTTTGATGCCAGAATGTGTAGTTATACCTACAGAGGACCCAGTTTAATCTCCTGAAGGTTTTTTATTAGCTTCCTACTACTTTGTGGGCTCTAGTTACAAAATACTCTGGAGAGCACTCTGCTATCGTTATTACTGGAGAAAAACAATGATTAGGAAACAGAAGTTCAGGATTTAGAGTTATTCCCAACCCTATTTGTATAATAGATTTTGTTGTTGTTTTTTCAGACAGGTGAAATGCTGCATAATTTTTAGCAAGGACTTGCAGCAGTATGTTCCAGAAGGTTTAATTTTGAGAGCAGCCTCTCAAATTTGGCTTCAGAATACGCTGATGAGCTTATTTGGTTTAATAGAATGGCACTGAAAGTAGACAAAATAACAAAGTTATACTGACAATTACTATGTTCTATCTTTAATATAAAACAGCCAGTAGAAAGACTTCTTTCTCTTCTGTCTGTTATCCTGCTTTGTTCATTTTGCTTTGATTTTTTCTTCAAGAGGAGATATTTTTGAATTTGACTGGCAGGATTTTAGACTATGCAGGAAAAGGTGCAGGGCTGTGTTTCACTTGGAACCATCTTTATGAAAGAGATGTTAATATTCTTGTTTAACCTAGCAAGGTTATGAAATAAATGACGTGAAAGCATCACTGATGGACCATTTTTTATCCCTCTATGTTTTGATTAGTTTAAAATGCTGATCACAACTGGAGATTTTGATTGGTCATCAGCTGCGTCAGTAATGGTCAATTATGTTTGTAATGCCCAGCAAATGAGCAAATCTTACTGTTTGCCTTGTTTAAATTGCATTTCATAAGAGCAGGAAGATAGACTTCAAGCCTTGGCACTTCTAACTCATTACAATATTTCTCAGATGGTTAAAGCTGCTCAGACTTCTCGGTCTTGTTCCTTGTGTTACCGCCCAAGGCGTGATATAAGCCTCCAGAAATGCACTGCAGTTGCTTAATAAATTACTCCATCTTGCTTATCTTACTCTTGGCATATACCTATCAGCAGGAAACCATTAGGAAACCATTATCCTGTAACAATGTACGGTCCTAGTGACATTTTCTCTTAATTAACTGTTCACCAACCTGCGTATTCTCAATATGCAGAGGACAACACAAAAAACATTCTGAAAAAAAATTTGTCTACCAATTATGACTTCACATGTGATATTTAGTGGTGAAAACTAACTGTTTTAAACTTTACAAATCAAGAGAGATCCAGTGCATAGGCTTTAGAACTAAGACCATTTTAGACTTCACTTCTGAGCTTCTGGCTGACCATAGGAACTTAGAATAGAATCACAGATTGGCTTGGGATGGAAGAGACCTTAAAGATCATCTAGCTCCAACCCCACCTACTAGAACAGGTTGACCATGGCCCCATCCAACCTGACCTTGAACATCTCCAGGGATGGGACATCCACAGCTTCTCTTGGCAGCCTGTGCCAGTGCCTCACCACCCTCTGAGTGAAATTTTTTCTCCAAGTATCTAACCAAATCTCCCTTCTTTTAGTTTAAAACCATTCCCCCTTGTACCGTGTAAAAAGTCAGTCTCCCCCTGCCTATAAGCTCTCTTTAGGTACTGGAAGGCTGCAATGGTGTCTCCCTGGAGTCTTCTCTTCTCCAAGCTGAACAAACCCAGCTCCCTTAACCTTTCTTCATAGGAAAGATGCTCTAGCTTTTTAATGATGTCCTCTGCATTGATGAGCACCAGGTCCACCCACTTCTCAGTTATGAAATAGAGATATTACCTACCTTCCTTCAGGAAAACATGCTTTAGGTCTTCTGATATTAAGCAGAACTTAAATGCCAGTCTCATTAATTATCATTAATTTTAATTGCTCTTCAAACTTATGCCACATCTTGATTTATTCCAGTAGCAAGGAGAATAGACTTGTTGAGCCTAAAATGCACTTAATAACTGAGCACTAACCTGGGAAACATCTTAGGAAAAGAGCCATCTTCCATGTTGTTCTAGCACATACACCAGCAGAAATATTTCTGATACTATAGTCCTACCTTTAAACAGGAAACCGCCAAATTCACATTTTATAAGACTAAATCTGGGCATATGTATTAGTTTGTATACATACTTGCATAAAGTCATCTCTCTAAAACAGGTACTACAGTCCAGTAGCACCCATACTTGTTTTCCACAACTTAATTGTCTTAATTGTTTGGCTAGCCCTGTTGGCAGCATCAAAAAACAACTACATTTTGGCAGTTTTGTTATACATATCAAATGTGTTTGGAAACTACAAGCGAACAGTGGAACTAACAAAATATTCTGAAAATTATAGTGTATATACAGTACATATTCGCAAACATTGGGTGTAGCTTTATGTTTGTGCCACTTTCAGAGGTTTGTTTGACTGTCTTTTTTTGAAAATGTAATTCCAAGGAATAACCATGCTTCATGTGAAATGTTCAGTAGTATGGACATTTGTTTGCAGCAGTGTGATAACCCTAGCATTAAACTGCCAGGGGATATGCTTGGATTTTTCCCTAAATTAAAGTTAAGACTCAGGCAAGTTAGATGTTAAGTTTAGATGCCTCAGAGGCATCTAAAAAATGGATTTCTGTATCTTATGCGTACCTGCTTTTTTGAGTAATAGCACTGGGTCCAAGAGGCAGTATATTTGGAGATGCTGTGTCTGACCTACCTCCTGTGAGGAGATAGAGAATGGATGGTGGTGTGAAAGCCCAAAAAACACCTTCCTTCCCATAGGATTAGCTCCAAGCCTGATTAATTGACTGTGAGAAGGTAATGTCTGTCTGAGTAGAGTGTAAGTGCTGATCAAACCAAATGAGGCAAAAGGAAAAGTAGAACCAGACGTCTGTGGCATCTCTTCATCTTCTTTTGTTCTTTTAGAATCACATTTACTCAGAATAATTTCTGTAATTGTTATTGTTACTAGTGTGACTATATTCTATATTTGGATAAAGAATAGAGATGTCAGATTCAGATTAAGGAATCAGATTTGACTTTGCAGAGTTTATCTGTGTATAATATATATCCAATGGAGGAAATGAGGAAGAACAATTTAGCCAGGAACTGAATGTTTCTTGCATTAAAAAGGAACGTAACCCACGTTTTCATCTGCAAAGATTATTTAGAAGCTGAAGAAGCAAGCCTTACTTGTCCTGCTAATTGATTTTCCTGCCCAGAAGCTTGCACTTAAGTTGGCAACTTTGGCTATTTAGGGCAGGGAGGAAGTAGGATATGAGTTTTAACTTTATTAAAAATGCTCCCTTCTGCTTGGATGACAGCAATTTCATCTACAAACTGATCAGACTTTTTCAGTGGAGGTTATCTGAGGCACCAGATGAACATGAGTTTAGAGGGGAACCCGTGGCAGTTTTCTGTTGCTTTTCTGGTCTGTGGGGAGTCCCTCCTCTGCAACAGCTGTGCTATAGCTTTATCCACACATGCAGCCCTTCTTCATAACACCAGTTAGTGGGTAGGTGCCAGGAAAATCATCTGCAAAATGTAAAGGAAGGAATAGCAAAGAGGTTTTGAAGCTCCTGGCAAAACTGCTGAGATTTTTTTCTCAGATCTATTCTACTACTCAAATGTGTAGAAAGGGAGTAGGCTAAAATTAATCTTGAAAGAAAACAAGTAATGATACAAGATTAATCTTAACTTTTTATTTTTCATTTTGATGGCTTCCCTGAATGCAGTTTAAGGAGATTGCCTTCACTATGGCAGCATCCTTAATTAGGAGCAAGATGCTGCCTAGTTTTTATTCTTCCACCCTCAACAGAG
>VXAV01009064.1:66117-82958 GCA_013399715.1 Alectura lathami | reverse complement strand
AAAAAAAGTCTATTGTTGAGTTTCAAGGCCTTTCATGGCCAACTGGGACTCTGCCTGATGTTTTCTTATTTCTGAACTGAAAAATTGTTGGTGTGAGTTTCCAGTGTAACAGTGCAACTCCTTTTTTTGAAGCAAGCATCTTTCTGCATTCTCCAAGGGCTCTTCTGTAAGGTCTGAAGCTTTCCCTCCTGACAGTCGTCATCTTCAAACTCCTTAATATTCTCCTTTATTATTGCACTAACAAAAACCTTGACAAACTAGGTCTCTGGTGTACTATGATCACTGCCCATCCGCTGAGCTGCCCTGTTTCATTGTGGCTTTATGCTCTTTCCTTTCATTTGGCTTACTTTATAGCTGCCACATATAAAAAGGGAGATAATTCATGCCATAGTGATCTAAACACCATCATGGATATGATGAGGGAGGAACCAGAGAACTACTATACCCCACGTGAACCTAGTTCATGAACATGCCCAATGCCAGAGGAAGAGTCTTTCTCAGAAAACAGCCTGTCTTTGTCTGACCTTTGAGCCTTTATCCTCAAAGGAAAGCTAAAGCCAAACTTGAAAACATGAGCATGGGGGCTAAGGTTTGTGACAGTCTGGTACAATAGAAAAAGATAGGATGGAAAAAATGTTTTGATTGAGTGATCAGTCCTTTCTCTCTCTCTCTCTCTCTCTCTCTCATTTCTCCAGCTTCATTGTTGCCAGCTACATTTTTCTCTTGGATCGTCTCAGTGATTAACATAATTGCATCTCAGAGATGCCTTAATAACCTTGAAGTTTTCTTCTTGTTTTCAGACATGGCTTGTTCACCTGAACACCACATTATTTAGGCATCCCACCCCCAGTGATATCCCTTCTTCTGTTTAAAGGTAGTTCTCTCTTAAAACCTTGCCTCACTTCGATCCTTAACTGTCACGGCTGCAACAACAATACTCCCACAATGTGTAACTTCAGGGACCTAATTTACGTGCCCAACTTTGATTCCTAGCTATTGCAGACAGACAATTTCGTTCTCTAGAGAGTGGTTGGGAGTGCCTAAGCTGGAAAACTTGGTGGCTTATTTTGTACAGTACTTATCACAGTAAGGTCATGTTTCACAACTAGAAAAGGCAATAAAAATAAGAAACAAAAAGAGAAGAAGGGATGGCAACATATGCCCTATGGAACTAATTTTGCTTGAATCTTGTAGAATTACATTCTATAGAGAACTAAGACCACACTTTTCTGCTGGAAGCAGGGAAGCTGACAGCCCTTTGAGGGCTGAGCATGAGATGGGAGGGGTTCCCACCCTTCATCCTAATGACCAAATACGAAGCAAAGTTCTTCCCATCTTAGCCAGTTTCCAACCCTGTAGTCGTCTTCACACAGGACAGAGCCAGAGAGGAACCTTTGCCTCCACTGACAACGGTTTGTTGGTGGAGATTTCACTTGAGATTCCTCTTGTTCAAAAGTGGACTAATTAGGATGGTGTTTTGAGAGAAACACCTGGAGTGCATCCCTGTGCTGATAGTAGGAAAACAGCTTTAAGGAAATGTTCTTGCAACTGTGTCCCATCTGAACACTGTAATCTTGGGCATATCATATATGAGAGACTTCAAGTTTCTGATAAACTAAGCAATGTGAGTGTTAATTTCATCTGCACTGGCAAGTGACTAATTGTAGAAATGCAGAGTCCTGTCCTGAAGCTGGGATTTTTAGGGTATGGGAAATTTTGGAAGGAAATGGGGAGTAAGAAAACTGACAGTTAGGAAATAATTTAAGAGAAGAATGCATTTGTAGTCACGCTGAGCATAAGTGTGTCAGGATAATGAAATTTTATTCCTAACGTTTTTTGCTGCTGAAGTTTTCTCAGCTGGCCGTGCTCAGTATTAGGGAGGCACTGGTTGGAAAGAGTGGCTTAAAGAGAGAAAGGTGCTGAAAACATCCCTACCTTAGCTACCCCTAAGAAAGTAGCTGAATTTTGGCATATCTGCGTCTAGCAGAGCAATACTTCCATCGTATTCCATGAAAGGAAAGATTTTCAGAGTATTCGCAGTGTGATGAGTACATTTACTATGCAGTAGCACAGGAGAGGTCTCAAAGAGAAACAGCTCTCATGGGTGCTGTTACAAACCATCTCATGAGTAAAATACAGGCTTTGGTAAAGTGTGCAAAACATATTTATAGATATACCTGCAGCAAAGCTGCCATTTTGCTGCACATTACCTCTCAATTAAAAGCAAAACAAGATGATGTGCTCCCTTCTGTTTACCGGCTGCAGAGCCCAGGAAGGGTTCGAGAGGGAAACACTAGGGGCAGAAAAGTACTAAGGGTTGGTTTTGTGAGGATGTCAGTTGTCACTTGGACATTGCTGTTAGAGTGACTTTGGTCTTGGTATGGCATGTGACAATAGAAGTGTGCTGGGCATTTATAAGAAACCAATGCAGGGAGGCTGTTGCTAGATGATAAAATTCTGCTAGGTTTTCCAACCCACTAATTTACTTCTCATGCAGTTACAAAGACAGTATGTACTGTCTTCCATCAATGGCATTGTGTCACCAAAATAGAGTGTGACCAACAGCTCTAAAAGACTGAAAACTGCAGAGGGCTAAGCAAGCTGTTCTGGGGTGCTAGCAGAGCAGTGAACCTCACCTCATGTCTCAGTAGCCTGTGGTGGGATTTTTTGAGTAGCACGTACATTATCTCAGGTTTTATTACTGCAGGGTGACTTTGAGCTCAGCTCTCACAGCTCTGCTGCATTAGCACCTATTGTCTTGAGAAACCGAATGTGCTGCTTGTATGTCATTTCACTTTGGCAAGCGGTCATTTATTTTGATCTAGCGGGAATTGGAATGAATGTGACATTACAAGTCCTGTAATCCTTTAGGCCTATGAGATTGTTTTTTATTAAGCTAGGGAGACTCCTGATCGAAGTTACAAGCTCCTAAGAATACATTTTCTCAGTCTTGCCACACCAAGTGTGTGCTGTTTCTGTGCAGCCTGTGAGGAAGCAAGGCCAGGGATGAGTAAAATGTAATCCCTGCAGCATTTTCTGCTGCTTACCCAGACCACTTCTTGTAGCCATTTTGCTGTGCGAAGGTGACCAAAATATTTGCGTTCGGGCAGTTTAACCAACTACATATTTTCTTTTGTGCCCGGACCCAGTTCATTATCCCCTTTTCGAAATCATGAGTAGAAAAAGATCCATCAAAAATTACTGCTGTGGGGAGACAGAAATATGGATTATATCTCCTCTGTTGCTGGTTCCTCCTGTCCTCACCCATGCAAAGGCAGCAGCAGAGCCCTCTGGCTCTCTTGCTCTCTTGCTGAAATGTCTCTGTGGCTTACCTCCCTTTCCATGGCAGAGAGGCATGGCCGTGTCCTTATTTCTTGTTTTGGAATCTTGTTATCCTAAGAAAGAGAAATTCTTTAAAGTGCACAACAGAAAGGGGTAGTTTGGCATCTGGAGTGCTTTCATGTGGCTACAGGCAACATGAAAGGTGTTAGGCACCTGCTGTTCTTGTCCTGGGAGCTCTTATTTCTCCATTGTATTTCCATTAACTTAGTGCTTCTCCTGCAGAGGTTCTGTAACATTTCCAGGTTCATGAAGATCAATAATACCACGATACTGAGGGGGTCTGAGGACAGGCCTGTGGGCAGCTCCAGCAACCTCAGCTTATTCTTTCCATTTTGAATTCTCTCTTGACTTTGTTTCTTCCCTCTTGCATT
Organism: Alectura lathami; assembly: GCA_013399715.1. Taxonomy (NCBI): domain Eukaryota; kingdom Metazoa; phylum Chordata; class Aves; order Galliformes; family Megapodiidae; genus Alectura; species Alectura lathami. Next base: position 79,245 of record VXAV01009064.1, on the reverse strand, counting down.
TTTTTTTTTTTTTTTTTTTCCTGCTTTTTGACTCCCTGTCCCTTCTGTCTGGATCCCAGCTCCTCCAACTTTTTCCCAGTTCTCTGAGCCTTTCTTTTTTCCCCACCTTACCCCTCTGTATGCAGTCACTCATCTCCTCTGCTGTCCTCGTCCACTCACACTCTCTCACTGTTTATCTCTGCAATGAATTCTGCGGCTTTCAATTCCCCATTAGACGAAACTTTCCAAAACCCTGGAAGCTGCCACTTTGAAGCCAGCTTCAGGCTCACAGTGTGGTGGGCTGCACTGGAGACATATCTCGCACAGATCAGGGAAATGCAGGCTCTGACTAATGATCAATAGATGGAGACAGGAGAGCACACACTTGCTTCAGGCACAGAGCTTGGTAATGTATTCACTTTCTTGCTTAAATGTTTCCAGCTATCATTTCTATGTATTAACATATTTTAATAATACCCAAATACATTGTGATGCATGAAGAAATGCAAATGATGGGTCTGAATGTAAGGTTGTTTAAAGGATATATGCAACAGAAAAAAGCCATGAATAGAAGTAATGAGAAGGGGATATATAAAAAGTGCTGCATATTCCAGCTCTAAAGCACATCTTGGGCTATGAGGCTGCAAGACTAAAATGGTAAGAGCAGTCTCAGAGGTGACAGAGAGATATTGGTTCATATTGGTGGAACTGCTATAGCAATTGTTTATAGAAGAGCTTGACAGGACAGATTTATATAATTTCTGTTAAATAACTCATTACCAAACAAAAACAAGCAAAATATCTATTCCAGAGACCAGCAAATTAATACATTGCAGAACGTACATCTGTAGCAAATTTCTACTCTAAGACATTCAATAGTCCCTCATGATATCAATCAGAATTTTTCAATTCTAATACTCTTACAGCTGTAATAGAAAAGTGAAAGAGGAGGGGATCAAGGAGTACCTGCAGCTCCTCCGATAGCAGTTTTTTAGACTAACACCATTAAATAAGTCAATTCATTAGTGAGCAGGTTGGTGGGCGACGGATGCTGGTGAAATAGTAAGGATAGTGCAGGAAAAGGAAGCTGTAATCTAAAAAGCACTGATGGAATACTTAGCAAAATCAACCTTTCCAGTCTCTAACATTTATAAGAATCAAGTGTCGATGTATTAGGAGTTTTAATTAAATCAAATTGCCCTTAAATTCATCCTAATTTCAAATTAGGAGGAAGGTCTTCAGTGTGGTTTAATACACCATCTAGTGAAATAAAGTGCAGAAAAGCTTGATTTCTGAAGTATAAGAGGAACTCAAAGTTTTATCTGTGTATCCCCCCAAACCTTGCCCATGTTTACAACCTTTAAGTCTGTGCTTCTAAATACCTGTGTGTGTTTAAATGCATGTACAGGTTGTAGAGTCAGAGAGATCTCTAAGGATCAATCTTAAAACATCTCATCTGGAAGACTTGGAAAAAGCTGTGCAAGCTTTGCTGCTGGCTGCTTTTTAATGGTGTCCTAAGTCATCGGATTAGAGATAGTGGGAAATTTTCTAGTAAAACTCCATTTTGTTGGAATATACCAATGTATCTGAGGAAAAAAAAAGTTTGTGCTTAAGTGGGAAGTGTGGTGAAAGAGATGGTTTCAGATCCAGTGGTGCAGACTGAGTGGACAAGGCACAGAAATACTGGTGTCCTACAAAGCAGAGTGCCAAACATATAAGCAAGTTTTGTGGGCTTAAATAATACTCATGCAGATAAAATTTCGAGTTTAGGTGGTAGGGGGCTGTTTCTCTATATCACAGCTGTGATAAGCATTGCAGTCTCCAGCGGCGAGGCTGTCAGGCTGCACTAAGCTCTGGGGCTGGGACATGAGCTGTTGCTTCTGCGGGTTTTGTTGCTCTCTAGCCTTATTCCATATGCCTCCTTTTAGAGCAACATGAAATGCAAACACACCACTTCAGCTCCCAGTAAATATTTCAGGGAGTTTCAAATCCCATCCAGCAGAGCCAGAATTTTCACGCAGTTTCCTTCCTAACATCTGTGCAAAGCTCCAAAAATGTTTTGAAGCAAAGGGGCATTCTGCCTGTGACTGTGCATACAGGCTGTGGATGCTGGGAGTAGCCCAGAAGGGTATTATTGGGGCTGCTTATCCTGCCATCATCTCTCTGAGATCCTCTGGGGGTGTGCATAGAAGCTCTTATCACATCCACGGTATTTTCAGCTCCTGCAGGTTGTGCATGGCTACAGCCACCAACGTGGCTGCCCCAGCAGAGGAGCAGGGGATCAGATGGATGCAGAGAGATAAAACCTGGTTACTCAAACCTGCAAGACTGACATATGTCAGTGGTATGCTGAGATAGCAACCAAAGAAAATGAAAAAAAAAAAAGACTTTTTATTCTCTGACGTTAGCCTGGCTCCATTCATACGCAACAAATTCATTAGAAAACCAAATCGTTTTTTTTCTGTACCATATATTAAGATGCCTCCTGCTACTGTCTCTTTCTGACCTGATTCAATCAGTTGAGGAGACATTTTCTGAGCGCCTTTCTTGGAAATAAATGTAGATGGAGTGAACTTTTCAGTCAGCAAGTTAAAAATTTAGAAGTAACAGCATGGCATTGAGGAGGGTATGTCGGGTATATAAAATGGCTTTCTTAAAGTGTGTCAACTGAAAATGAACCTAAAATTCTTCTGTTAAATAAGCAGAATCTTTCTTTGGGCTAAAGAGTGATGATAACTGCTGTTTCCACTAGTTTTACCATTTTTTTCTGCTTAGCTAAATTGCCAGCAAGCAGTTTATGTCTCTCTGTGTTTGAATTAGGCGGCAGTTGTCCAGTTTGAAAACGTGGCTGCAATAAATCAGCATCTTTTTAATAGCCAGGATATGGTAGGAGAGAATTAAAGTGCCATGTGGAGTGCTTTAAGAAGCATTTTATCCAGACTGTAATCACATTTCATTCTCCTATCAGTCTGCATAAAATGCCCGATCTGGACAGACAGCACGGCTCCCTCGCTGGGATCGCAGTGGCAGGAGAGAGCTGTTTACCATTCCTGGCTCTGAAGCTCTCCTGCTGCACAGGGCTTGATTGGTGTTTGTGGCTGTTGTTTGCAGAATTGCTAGTTAATCAAATAAAGCAGACCCCGTTCCCTGCTGAATATAATACATGGAGGGGTGTAAATAAGGGAATGCATCAAGATGGGTGGAAAAATGCAGTGTGTCTGTAATGAAAAAACAATAGATAAGCAGCTGGTATTGCACAAGTCTGTACGTACCAAGGGGTTCTGGTCGTAGCATCAGTCACGGAGCAGAAGCTTTAGCAGTTTTATCACTCTGACCCCAGGATGGGATTTCCCTGTAGTAAGTTTGTAGCAGGAATTCTCAAATTGTGAGTAAACAAATCTAGGATGTGACACCTTCCCAAGCCTTGTCCCCCACTATGATACAAAGCCCCTGGAAACCTCTATATCTCTCGTCAAGTATCAGTCTTCCACCAGCGATAGCTGCAGTTCCTGGGTATTCCTTTGTATGGGAGATGGATGGCTGGGACATCCTTCCTGTGTTTGATCCAAGGTGCTGCAGCACGCTTTGGTCTGAAACAGACTGAATTTGTGACCTCTGTGAGACACTGGAAAAAAAAATCCCTGCCCTGCAGCACAGAGAAAGGGTGTGGGCTACTTTCTGTGCATCAGGTTGTCAGAAGAAGATGATAAACCCAAATTTGAAAACTTCTAAATTTTGTTTCATGCATTCCAGGAGTCCTGCGCGTGGCTGTGATTTCTGTAGCGCTCCAGGTGTGCGCTGGGGACGATACTGTGCTGGGCTTCTCAATAGGCACTGGTACCCCATCACCACTCACGGAGCTTCGCTGAGCATTGGTCTGAAAGGACACCTGCTGCTCATCCCTGGTAGGGGAAAGACATGCAGCCAGTGCTTGTTCAGAAGCAGAATTTGGCATGAAAAGAATTAGATGCTTATAAGCCACAGTATTTTAACAATCAACGTTTTGCCTTCAAGGGTTAAAATTTTGTCCAAGTGCTGTCTTTACATGCACATTTTTATATGAATCTCTCTCAGAGTCCCCAAATACTGCTAAAGAAAACGTCTAAGCGCTGCATTTTTTATCATAGTCTGGAAACAGCACAAAATAATGGTGGTGCACTATGGGCAAGTATAAACAATAAAAGCAGGAATGATTTCTCACACAAGGAAATGTGCACATAAGTAAATGAATGTCTGCAAAATGCTTTCAGTCTTTCTGATGATGCTATTATTAAAGTGAGTGTCTGGGCTTATGCTAGAAGCTAAGTGAAGGAGACTGTTTTCTTTAAACAGCATCTTAGTCTTGATTAGCTTGAATATCAAATGATTTTGGATTTAACAAAGTGAGCAGCAGATGGAACACAACAGAGAGCAGGAAAAACAAAAGAAAAAAATGAACATGTTATGAAATCGCAGAAGGGAATCAAAATAAACATACGCAAAAGTAAATCACAAGAGCTCATGACAAAGTTCTGGCTAAAATAATGTACAACATTGGCTTGGGAATTACAAGAGTTATGGAAAATATTCAAGATTATCTTTTGCCTTTCCATGGATGCCAACAATGATTCAGAGAACTGTACTTCTCCATATGCCCTCTCCTTCTTTGATGTCGAGAGTCTCCCTAAATTATCAGATGTGGCTATGGTTCTGTAGAGTCAAAATGATGCTTAATGGAAGGGAGTACAGTCAGTGGTAAACCACAGCTCTGCGTTTGCATCCACCCATTTGGAAGCTGACTTGGGTGTTCCAGACTTGATAAGAAGTTCCACTTTATGTGAAGAAGTCTCTTAAGAGCAAGAGTTACTTTAGTGGTTTGAGACGTAGCATCCAGATCCATTCCGAGCTGAATGGAAACAAACTACATCCGAAAAACAGGGAAACTGGCCGAAGGTTTGTTTGGAACTTGAATAATAATCCTAGGCCTAGTGGAGTTTCTTCTGTCCCGTAGAGTTTTACATGCTTTTTGACAGATGCTGTGTCAAATTGTACTGTGTACTTTCACGATCTGTTTTGCACACACTCTGTACCACGTTCAGCACATTTTAGTTACTATTTCTCAATGAAATTGGTAAGCCGTGAGGTGTTCTAACACCCCGTGACAGGTTTTAGATACATTACGTGGTTGTGGTTCTGATTTAATCTGTATCATATCCTCATTCTGCAGCTTTTTTATCTTTATTATGCTCTTGCTGTACTTTATGTCCTTACAGGTGTGCTTTTTGTCTCTCAGTTCATTCAGCTAGAATATTACTAGGCCCAGTTCTTGTCTGATCGCGTACCCCACGTAGGTGCAAATGAACTATTACTCATTCAGTAGCTACCAAACACAGATGCCTGTACTGGGCCTCAGATTCCCGTTGAACCAGCATTGTTGGGCTCTAAATATTTTGAAGTACAACCAAAAAAAATAAATAAGAAGCCATCAAAAGAGACAAGAGAAAATATTATTGTGATTTTATCTTCTTCAGCTACCCTAAAATATGTTCTTCATAGATATGTCATACATAAGACAAGAGGATTTTTTTTCTGGCATTGTATTTCCCATGCTCTCTTGTATCCCTCTTGTGAATTAAACTTTTGCCAAACCATAACATGAATGTGACAGCAACAAAAATGCTACATAGGATTTGATGTAGATGTCCGCCAGCAGGAATTATGCCTTCCATTTGTGTCTGAAGGGATCGTTTTTTCAGAACAACAACCCATATGTGTGCAATTGCACTGCGCATGACGTTAATATAACTGAAGAGAGACAGGAGAGATGTCTGTGCGCAGTGCTGCGCAGCTGCTTCTCTGGGTGTGTGTGCAGACCGAGCCATTCCCGTGTACACAGTGGCCGTGCATGCAGATGCAAGCACACAGCTACTTTTCCTAAAAGCTTGCTCAGGCATTTAGCGCCAGTTTGTGACAAGCTGTGGAGCATCCTCTATGCTTAGTTTTCTTAGGAAAAACTAAGAAAGCGAAGATGAAGATTCCTTTTTTTCCATATAGATATTTGTACCAAAGGAAGGAGTAGCATGCCAATACAATAGACCTGGGCTAGCCAATCTATACTCTTCAGTTTTGGCAGCCTTTTCTGCACCTTCACCTCTGGGCTGGCAGCTCGCAAGTTCCCAGATGCAGTGAAATACTGTGTCTTCTCTCCAATTCCTCCAAACCCAGAGAAAAAGCTCAGTTCTTCACTGTGCTATCATCAGTGTATTATCCTTCTCATAGCTTGGTTCTGTGAAAGAGAAGTTATTTTTAAGTTAGGTTATGTTATAAAGGTAATCAGCAATTAAACGTCACTTCAGATATTCATTCTTCTTAGAGTCAAGGTCCAATTTCTTTTTCAGTAACATAAACAAGGCAGTGAATAAGATTAGGTCTCCTAAGAAGGCAGTGGCCTTTTTCAAGCAGTCCCCACACAGATGCTAGGTGTTATCCGCTGCACGTTGAATGAAGCGCTGGAATGCCAGGCTGATGATTTTGTGATGCTGTTGCTTCTATTTTTCATTTTCCTTCCCTGTTATTTAGTGTTAACTGCACAGATGATTTCATGCAGTCACTAGGGATGCATACCAGTGCACAAGATTACCTGGACACACAAACCTGATTTGCAAGTGCATTCGGCCTGTATGTGCCAAAGCAAATCTCAGCTGGTGTTCCTAATTCTAGGTCAAATGCTTCTCCATTTGAAGAGGGCAAATCTGCTGATTGCATTGTATCACAGCAATTAAAATAGAGAACTTCCCGTGCCATCACTTGTTTTTCCACTCCCTGACTATTTTAACTCCACATTTTTCATTGATAAAGTTGCCTTGATACCTATTTTTATTAATGTGGTAGGAACAAGTATTTGAATTTAACCCAATGGTATTGTATTTTTCAAAAGCTCACGAGTGATACACAATATACACATCAAACTCAGAGAAAACAAATAAAGCTGGCTGACTAATTGCATTATATTTAATGCAATTCTTCCTTTTCATGATCTGATGAGATTTCCAAGTCTGAGTTTGAATCTGAGAGGCTCAGGCACAATATGAGGAGACATAAGTTGCCATGATGACCGGACCTACGCAAAATGTAGAGTGAAGCAGGAAACACAATTACTTACTGCATTAATGGTTCTATTTATATATGTGTAGATTTTTTTTAAGATGCCTGTGAACATAGATCGACTAAACCAGAGCTGTCATTAGTGATTTATGTACTAGAATACTGCAATAACTGAAACTGTCTAAGGAAGAAGATATTTTGACAAAACATTATTGCTTATTTTTGTCTCTAAAACTCTAAAATTGCTAGCCTGTAAGTCTTGATCAAAACGTTTTTTACTTTGGAAATGTTAGCCCATCGCAGGGAAAATAAGTCAGTTTGAAATCAAGATTTTCACATAAACTATGCTCCAGCAGCGGCTTCTTTTATCATTTTTGGTCTGAAAATTTTCAATGTTTTTCTGTAATCGGAAATCTGGAAACAACTTGTGCAAAAAGATACCTGCTTTCTGTCCAGCTCCATTTATCGTTTTCATCAAGGCTTTTAAGACAACTATGGGGACCAGCACATGACAATGTGTTGTGTCTTGTCATCTTCTCAGTTATCTGCCTGGGGGCAGGGGAGTGTTTGTCTGTGCAGCATCTGTCCTCTGGGCTGCATGCTCAGAAAGGACTGGCTCTCCTGCAGGGAGGGAATACCACAGGGCAAAAACTTCTCTGTGGAGCTTTTCAGGAGTGTTTTGCTGGATACCATCTGTGACGCTGGTCTGTGCAGGAGCCTGAGCTTACAGCCATCAGAACGAAATACTTAAAGATGCCCAGTGGCAGCCCTTCTTGAACTATCAGGACAGCAGGGGATACCAGGTATTGCCAGAAAGTAGGAACATCGAGGGCTTGGGACACATCTCAGTATGTGTTAGTTCTGCAGGGATAGGAAATCACAGGCTGCTTCTGTCTGCAGCCGCACCAACCACTGCGTCTAAGGGGAAGAGTCACTGAAGAAGAATAATGACTTCATGGAGTTTTTCCAGGGGAAGGAGTAGCTTTCAAGTCCACCAAAGTCTAGATGAAAACATGCTGCTGTGGAGCACTGAGCTGTGTGATCCAAGCCTGTTCCTTCCTGTTCCTAACAAAAAAAAGGGAAACGTGCTAAACTGTTTTACAGTATGATTTCAGAGGGGGGGGGAAGAAACAGGAAAAGTGGGGCTGGAAAGCATTTATTTTGGAGCTTTGGAAGATTGTGTTTAGATTTGCAGAGCCAAACGTCCAAATTTAGGCAGGAGTTACTTATCAAAGAGAGAAGGATAAAACGGTTCAGAAAACAGGGTAGGTAACAAATTCATCGTTGTGAATCGTGGAACGTCTTAAATCCTATTACCACTCTGAAAGTGGCCAGAGATCCCATGCAGGTAACATAAAAAACATAAAACCTGAAGGTTTAGTTAGTTTCTTTAAAAAAAAGTTTCTAAAATAAACATTCACCAGATGATTTCTCAGTAAAATACATGGATTTGCAAAGAATGTTGTTGTGCTTAAAGTACTTTTTCAGGTAAGAATGGTTTTGATTAGTAATTTCTTGACTTTCATGGTTTTTTTTTACTTGCAGTTGGTATTCAGTAAGTACTTATTGGAAAAAGAAATACTGCCCAATAATTGCAGTTACATGGACTCTGCTTCTGTTCTAAAGAAGCAGAGCCAAGTCTGGGACCAAAGGAAGCCACCAGTTAGCATTGTGCTGGACTGATGTAATTTAAAGAGGGTTGCTGCTTCTCTAGATTCACCTAGGTTTGTCTTCTTCCTGCTACTCTAATCCACACAATTTTACTTTTTCACCCAAAGGAGGAGGATTGATCTGTGTACACTCCCGCATTTAACTATTCTTTTGGTGTGGATTAGCTGCCCCAAAAATACAAATATATCAAAAAGGGAAGTCATTTTTGACTTGAAATGTGTCTCACTGGGACTGCCGCATGGCTACCACATACCTGAAGTGGTTTTATATTGTTTCTGCGTATGACCTTCACTGGTGATACACTTAAAATAGTCTCCAATCATATCTGCAGCACTGAACTGTCATAAAGTAAATGAGAAATTGGTATGAGAAAAATAGGTTCCATACCTTTCAAAGGCCTGCTTGGCTGGTTCTTTATTTCCTGTGTATTTTGTTTTTTTTTTTTTCTTCTCTCCCTTCCATCTGAAATTAACAGTAGCTATAATGAACCTGTGGTTCAGCTGCATGTCAGCGAGCAGCGTGATCAGCTGCCTTTCTAGTGCTCTGCTGTGATTACCTGGAGAAGTGGCTGCCTCTGCTCTCCCACCGCACTCAGAAATTGTACCTTTGCCCTCCACTCTGTTTTGCTCCAGTTATTAACTTTCAAGATGTGTTTAATTGCAATGGCACCATGTGAATGCATTGAGCACGGGAAAACCAGTCTGACACAAAGGCCCCCTCTCATTAAGGTGCTCTCATGCCTCAGTAATTCTTCTAATTCCAGATGAGTTATTCTAGGTCTGCCCAGTGTACAAGAAGGATGTATGCTTGTGAGGCTTCTCTCAAGAAGTTGGTGGCAGGTTGCATAAAAGGAATTAATGCTTTTCCTGATGAAGTTTTATCTGCAGCAAATAGACATGCCATTGAAGCTGGTATGCCAATGTAATGAAAGATAAACTTCATACAGAAGAAAAGATGAGGTTGGGATTTCTGATCTCTTCTTTCTTCCCCTAAGCTCCCCAGGGTTTCATTTCCTGCTGCTGTTCACTCCTGGCCACTAAGCTCAATAATGCTTTCAGAAATGATTCTGCACTTTTCTGTTTGATTAAGTACAAAGAATACCTTTCAGTGTTTGTCAAACGGTGACCCTTGAATTTAAATAGCTTTCTATGGAGCCTGCAAAATGACATCCTGAAGGGGTTTTTTTATTATTATTATTATTACTATTTAATTAGCTGCTCACCTTGGTGACTGAATACGGTTTTATGTACATAGAAAATTTTATTCTGTGCTTTAATACCACCATGAGAATACAACTGCCATCCTGTACCGCAGAGCTAACAGAATTGTTTTATTCTCCTCTGACTGCATGACTGCATTTTACTCAAGCTATGGAGGTCAGCCACACATGCTGGCCTGCGAGGGAGCATGGGGCAACAAGCTCCAACATTGCGCCTAAGAACTACAGGCAGTTTGATCTGAAGAAGACTCTGAATTGGTGGGTTTAGTTTTGTTCTACAAAATTGAAATTGTAGATTTTGTTTCTCTGGGATCCAATCAGAGATTATCTCAATTTGTTCCCTTTGTGAACTAAGACCAAAGTTTGAAATCTTTGTCCCTGAAGGAAAACAAAATAGCAAACTGGAATTCCTCTGACGGCAGAAGATCTGTCTTCTGCTTCAGCCTAATGAACAGTAACTTCATTGGCCTCTTGCGGGAGGATTATGGAGATCAATGTGTCTCCATTTCCTTCTGCTTTTTAAAAAAGCTTCATCGTGGATGCCGTCTAGCTGTTTGGCAGCATCTGACAACATAAAAATCTAGATTTAAGCTCCTACCACAAATTTCGTCTTTGCCTTTTCCCATTTCAGAGCACAATATCCACATTATGTATATCAGCTCTCGCTCATATGTTTGCAAATGTTCTTTGGTCAGTATTCCCTTTCTTCATCCCTCATGTAATAAGAGCCTTCACAAGGCTGCTTTGTAGAATGAAGCACAGCCCCCTGCAGTCTGCAGCTCCTCCTTACATACCGAAAATGCAAAAATTGTCAGAAAATTCACTACTTGCGTATGCCAAAGCCTCAGTTCTACACTGCTAGGCACAGGACTAGCAGCATCTGGTCCTGTGTTTCCCCTGTGTAGTCGGTGTAGAGGAATGGTCAACAGTGGAGAACAGGCAGTGAGTGCACCTGAAAGGACAGCGTTGAGCAGGTGATGAATCAGTGTCCTTGATTGTTTTTAGGTCAGAGCTGGAGCCGCTGCTGCTAGGCAGAGGAAGAATCTGCTTCTGTTCATGTGTTCTTGGCTGAAGGACAGCTAACGGCATTGTAGACAGAGAACGGTGCACAGCGTTTGAAGGGGAGGCATCACCACCCTGTAGGAGCACAGTACTCAGAAAATAGGCCCAGTTGGCATTATCTTATCACTTTCTAATTTTTCTCTCAGAAAATTCCTATAATTTGAATCAGTTGAATCTTAAGATGCCCCAGGCCTTAAATGTTGTTTTGTTTTGTCTTTATAGTAGGTAAGTGCCAATTCTGTTTTTCCTGCTCTTTATTTTTTATATATATATTTTTAACTTCATGAGGATTTCTTGTATTTCTTTTAAAGAGGGATTTAAAATATAGAAAAGATATTGCCCAACAATTTGAGGCTGAAAAATTGCGGTAGTCGAATGCTGTTTACTTAAAATTACTTTTCCTGAAATTTATAATTTTCTAGACTCATAAAAGTATTTGTAGAATGCTGGAGTGGTACGCAAATACATTATTCAGCCTACTATGCGTAAACGGGTTAGTTGTAAGAAGAAATACTATCCCCATCAGTGCTGGTTTAAAATATGTGGATACGCAACAGCATAATGGCTTTAAAAGCTTTCCTAGTATAACTCAGCTGGTTCTTTGTGGAGTTACCAAGGATAAATTTCCACTAATATCCACAGGCAGGGCTTCAGCAAATAAAAACCTCATAAATGTGCAGTGATAGAATATCGAATAGAATAGCCTTAGAGAAACGGTTTTGCCGTCTATGTTCTGATGGCCCCTGTTCTTTGTATCAACTCTCTTTCCAGTAACGCCTTTGAAATGGTTCACAAAGCTGTAAAGTGAAGTCAAGCATTTCTGCCTGGTATCATCTGTACCTCCTTGTTTCACTTAATGACCAGCATAGCACACGAGTTCAAAATACCTTTATGAACAACATCTAAGATTCAATTTTCCTCTCTTCCTGTTTTTATTGCAATAGCCATCGGATATTCCAAAATCTTTTTAGCCTCTGCCACACTAACAGGCGGGATGCCATGGGAGAGGATGCTGCGTGTTCTCCATGGCCTAGTGGGCTGCTGCTGAATGGCAACACGCTGCCCTTGTACACTTGCCTCCACGACCATCCTGCACTGGGGTGGAGGTGGGATATTCTGTGATTCTGTGATCTAAAATCACTCTGAAGCTGTGTTAAAGATCTATGGACAGGCTGTTGATACTGTGAATCTCAGAAGAAGTATACGCTAAGAAGAGAATTAGATTCCTCCCAAGCTGCTTGACCACTCTGATTCTCTTAGCAAGACAAATTTTTTTTCTTGTTTAAAAAAAAATATGAATTGGAGTGAGTTCAATAGTAATGTTACAACTAATGGGAGGACTGAAATGATAGATTTGCAAGGAAAGATTAAAGAAAGCTTTATCAGCTGTATCCAGCTCAACTAAATAATGAAAAACCTGATCAATAATTGGAAGGTGTAAGCCTCTAAGGTAGAGTGTTTGGAACTGTACAAGTAAAAACACCTACAAATGAGAGGAGAACATTATCAAAAAAAAAAAAAAAAAAAAAAAAAAAAAAAAAGTAAAAATAAAAATGTTGAATAGCAATAAAAACTGTTAGACTGAGGAGTATGACAATTGCAGCTTAGGTTTGCCCTACAGATTTGAATTCCCTAGATTGGCAAATGGATGGGGAAAAAATACTAAAAAAAAAAAATGCATTTTAATTCATGAAGCAGTTGTGCATTGAAGGCAGATGATTGGGATGATGCCATCTGACTCTTCAATGTCTCTTTCCTGCCTCATGTGTTTTAAACAAGACTCACTATGATCTTATCAGTGAGAGGTAATATCTTTGTGGGACACTGAACTGTGATATTATTAGGTCTGCTCTAAGGATACTAGATACACCACTTCATCACAGATATTATTGACAGTAAGTGCTTTTACTACTTTTATATATTCTCACTGCGAGTTGTTTTACAGCAAGGCAGCCAGACCAAGAGAATTCGTCCTGACCAACTGAACCAACTGAACAGCTGATAAGTCCTTTTACAAGCACTTATCTGAATTCAGTGCCAAAGGATGTTAAAAGGTTGAGGCAGGACAAAAGCAGGTGTTGAAACATAATTCTCAAAAAAAAAAAAAAGTTAAA
>VXAV01009064.1:0-66078 GCA_013399715.1 Alectura lathami | reverse complement strand
TGTTTTTTTTTTTTTTTTTTGAAAGTCCATCTGATCTTTTTCACAATCTATTGCCACCCTTCTGATCTGCTTTTGCTCTGATTTCCCACTCTTGCTGCCTGCACACCATGACTCTTCACTCTAGCAGGCTAAGTCATTATCTTTTCAAATGCTCCCTGAAAGCACTTTTTTCTCAGTCATGTTCTCTATTTCCTAGCCAAGAAGTGCCTTTAGGAAGATCAGAATAAGTACACCACCACAAAATCAAGCTAGTAAGCACTCTGTGAGATGCCGTGCCTCTAGGATGAGCATACAAGTTGTCTTGTTTGTTAATAACAAGTTCATTTGTATCCTTTACTCCCACCCGTTCAGATAGTCTTAAACCTCCAGTGAGAGACAAAAAAGCATTCTTGACCACTTTCAGAACCTGAAAATTAAAACCAATCCAGTCCTGCGATCATGTGTGTGTATGTATTTTGAAAAATGATTTCTAATGTCGTGCCGATCATTCAGTCCACAGGGAATACGGCTCCCTTTCTGCTCCATCTACACACATCCCCCGCTAGTCTGTCTACAAATGCAAATAGGAAGAATTCCCCTCCCAGGCCTGCAGTGTCTAATTCAGATTGATTATGCATGAAAAGGAATGTGTCCCAAATGCAATAGTTCCTTGTGCACTACATCTTGTGAGCAAGCAGCCGGTTTGGCTTGCTTCAGTAACTTTTATATGTAAACAGTCTTTAAAAACATAATCTACACTGTCAAAGCCTAATCTAAATGATGTACTGACATTGCTTATCTTGATATGCCGACTTGGTTTTGAATTCTCTTTGGATTGCCTGGCCCCAGATGGCCTTTTTGTGTTTTGTTTACTTTTCACTAAGCTGTCACATATTTATTCCCATTAGATGTACAAAGTCAATGGGTTCAGCCTCGTTTTACAGCATAGCTGGCTAATATGGCATAGGGAAAACGCTGAGTGAAGCCAAGCAGACGGTCAGGGGGAGAGCAAAGTAATTCTTCAGGTCTAACATAGAGACCAATGAAGCAGGAAACTGGTAAACCATCTGGTACAGCATGTAGAGTGCTTTAAAAACAACAAAAAAAATGTGGTTTGACTGGAAAGTGAAAATTCACTGAAATAGGGAAGGATTTATTTAAACTGCATGTCTATTTTTAAAAGCTTTTTTTTCTGAATACATCCTAAAATTTTATATACATTCCATATATTTTAATTAAAAACTAGGTATGTTTCAAATGTAGTGGATATTAGAATACTCTAAAAGTATTCTTTGAGCTCAAAAGCTCAGAGAGATAAGGAGTTGTTTTGGATTTATCTTAATCAAGCAGAATGACTTACATGCTCTTGCTGTACAGAATTCTTCGAAGATGTGTAAAACCCTTTATGTTGGCTCTAGCTGTGAGATTAAAAAGAAAAAAAAAAAAAGAAAAAGAAAAAACCACCTTAGTTGAAATGATCTTGCCCACAATGATGCACAGAGTCCAAAAGACAAATGGGTGCTTGTGCCATCCATGGCATCCTGAAGCACGATGGAAATGTGCATCCTTCTGAGCAGTGCTCGTCCGTCTGGATATCCACACGTACCCTCCCATACTTCTCCCAGTGCAGCTACCAGTCCAAATCGTTGTTTTAGTGATTCAAAGGGAAAACTCAGTGGGGCATTTGGGGTGGAATTTAGCACAGATAGAGGGAGCCTGATGTTTCCTTTTATTAAAGTAAAGTTTCTTGAACGGTGCTGTTCCGCAGATGGCATGTTGTTCTCAGATCACGTTTCTTCCATTTCTGATGAACTGCTCAACCAAAGCACTGCGTGGTACCAGTCATGGTGCATTTTTGTGACCACTGTTGAGCACCCGAACTTCAGTCTCTTTAAAGAACAGACTGTGCTGAGACTGACATCTTTTTAAGGTGCGCTGATCTCCTTTTGGACATGACAGTCCGCTGTCTAAGCTCTTGCTCTGTTTACTGCAGGTGAAACATGGGAACTACGCCTTTGTATGGGATGCAGCAGTACTGGAATACGTGGCCATCAATGACGGAGACTGCTCTTTTTACACAGTTGGGAACACTGTTGCAGACAGAGGATATGGAATTGCACTGCAGCACGGCAGCCCCTACCGAGATGTTTTCTCACAAAGGTAAGGGCTTGGAGAAGGAGAAGCAGGTCCTAAGAGAAGGTCTTTCTCAACTCTGGACCCTGCTTTTAATTTAATTTTCTATGAAGGGAAATATCTTGTGCCTGCTTTGTGATTTCTTGCATAGGCATTCATTTTTTCAGAGATACAAGATTGTTCACTTTCCTAGAAACTGCAGTAAAAACTCTTCATTTTGTTTTCATTCAGGTTATTCTTGTTTCTCTTGGAAAACATTAATGAGATAGGCTGAACTTCCTATTCTGGGAATTAGCTGGGAAATTAGAAAAGAGTTGATGCATTTGTTTTAGATGGACATCATAATTCAACCCTTCCTGTTACAGAAGACTTTTATTAAAGAGAATAAGGCAGGCTTGGGTGCTAAAGGGAAGACTGAAGGGAATGAACAAGTACATCTGACATTTCAGTGACCTGTGTTAGAACCCAGAAGCTTAGATGCTGGTCTCAGTACTAGTCAGTCTCTTGGGCTACAAAAATGGGATCTCTAGACATACTTCTGGTACTGTGTTTCTACTAGGATCCAAAGTACTAATTGAATTGTATATACCGCGCCTTTGCGATGCTCATACATCATTTTGCTGTCGATTCCTAAATCTAGGTGTGTGTGAAATGTGAAAAAAAAAAAATGACCAAACATTTTGCAGATGTAATATCTGGGGTCTGACTATTAGGAGATGTGGGCTACCCTGATGACCTTCTTTTTCATT
The DNA here is from genome assembly GCA_013399715.1 of Alectura lathami. Classification (NCBI taxonomy): domain Eukaryota; kingdom Metazoa; phylum Chordata; class Aves; order Galliformes; family Megapodiidae; genus Alectura; species Alectura lathami. The sequence continues at coordinate 63,217 of VXAV01009064.1, read as the reverse complement.
CTGAAGCTATTCTCTCAACCTAGCTTCTCATGGTAATACTAATACACTTCATTCAGGCTCTTGCCCCTGCCTTCAGTCCATAGAACAAGACAGGGAAAAAGGTGATCAATGAGCAACAGTACGAAGATTCAGAGAAATCAGTCTGCTCACACGCACTGCATGAACAGTGAAAGCTTATATTCTTGAAGTCCTGTTCTACTTTCGGTTTTTGATTTTTTTTTTGTTGACATAGCAAGTAACATATTACAGAAGTTCATTGAATCAAAAATAAATTTAATTCCAATGAAATAGTTATTTGCTTTATGTATTCTGATTAGCGCTAGAGGCAGTTATTTACTGAATAGTTGGATATTCTGACCATGCTGAATCCATTAAAAGTCTGTGCAGTGCTCAAGTTCTCCATGTTTGACAAAGGAGCAAAATTTCTTCCTGTAATCTTTCTGAAACATGCTTCCAGGTGCTAGAGCTCTCAGGTCTTACTCCAGGTGTTAAGTTGTCCTCTTTAAAGGACCCATTTAATTTGACTACAAATATTTGAAGACAAGCGGGAGTTTCATAGCTTGTGTCTTTATTAATGAATATAATGAACCTGCAAACGGTATGGCATGGCTTGTACCCGAACAGCTGAGCTTTCCTTGTCGCCCTCGCCATTGCTCTGCAGCTAAGGGTGAATGGATCCAAACTGCCCCTTAGGAATGCTTTCTGACATCATTTATAGAGTTGCTGTAGTTCTTAGTACGTTGGGGAAACGATCATAGCAGGTCCTGGTTAAGAGATTATCTGCATTGCAGTTCTCAGCATCTGGAGAGACAGGGATTCATCTGATGCCTTCAGCAACTTCTGGATCACTGGTCTGTGCAGACCTGACATTTCCAAGTACAACTTTATTTCATAACAAAATTTCAGTGTACTATATTTCGAAGGTGTAGGAAAGCAGAAAGAAGCATAAAAATTTGCACATATATAGCTCTTTTTATCTGAGGATCTTCGAAGCGCTATTTAAATATTACCATCTCTTGGTGGAAAGCAAATGCCATTTCCATTTAATAATTACGGAATACGTAACATGAGGGGACTTCAATGAATTCCCAAAGTCAGATATTTTTCCCTGGTGGAATCAGGGCTCGTAGACACTCAGAATTCCTCGTTTCCAGTTTCCTGCTATAGTGATCAGAGATCAAGTGTATGAAGAAAGGGATTATTTGTGAGATCTTCGGCCACAAGAGGGTCTGGATAGATAGGCAAAACTTAACATTGCTGAGAAAATAACTCGTTGCTTTATCAAGACTAATGGCTGAACAGAGAAATTGGAATTTGCTTGAAGTTATACTACCTGCTGGAGAATTGAGAGACCCTGAGATCTATGTTCTGCAAATACCTGTGCTGCCCTTATATTTTTATTTCTGCATTATAAGAGCTTATTATATTGCATTTCTCATTACGTCGACAAATATAAATTTACAGTTTGAATCTGTGAAACACAATGTAAGAAACAAACACATGGAAGAGAAAACATGCTTACAAGGTAGCTTACAAGGTTTTTTGTTTTGTTTTGTTTCTAAAACACCATCATTACTGTTTCTTATGATTACTTCCATGTGGTTTTCACAAATCAGCCTTACTTTTCTTCCTAATGAAAGGTCTGAACAACCTTCAGCTGATGCAGCCTGCATGCTAAATAGAAAGGGAAATAGATTTCACTGGGTGGGATTAGCAAATGTTCACATGAATATTTCACATTCTTTAATGCAGCAGGGAGCTGGTTTGAAATAATTGGCATTTCTTGAACTTTCCCAAAATAAATATATTTATGTGAAAATGCCGGGCTTCTCTTTTATGAAATTTCATATAAATCCATAAGCTGAATAGTGTTAAATCCCTAGGGTGCATCTGTAGATGGTCTGGCAAGATTACAGGAGATTTTGGTCTTGGAGCAGGAAGCATGAGTGTGAGTTTAAGGCCTTTCGTTTCCTCTTCTGATCATTCAGGCCGTTCTCAGTCACCCTGTCTCTCCCAGGCCAGGGGGCATGAGTTACAGTCATGATAACACTGTAGTGAGGTTTAGACATTTGGGATTTCCAAACATACGGTATGTTTGGGATGTCTGCTATGTCATTCTCTGTGGGAATGGCACATACAAGGCACACAAGTTGACAGTCAGCACGCTTGTGTTCATAATGTTACAGGTGTAAAATATTGCCTCTAAACTTGAGAGAGAAGAGTGCTACCACATATTTGAACTGATGCAATCTGAGAATTTTAATTACAAATGCAAACTTGGGAACAACGAAATACTTATGGAGGGTGTGGCAAAATGCACATAACTTTGAAACTCTGTGCGTATTTGCTCTTAAATTAATTCCAGCCACACCAAAGAAGGTGAAACCCTATTAAGGGTTATTCTCTCCATCCTAAAGGAAATCTAACGTTTTGGGGTTGAAAGTTTTTGACAAGTACAGTTATGTCATTTGAAGTGCAATATCAATACACCTTCAAAACCCTTTTTTTATTGGTGGGCATGATCTCGTGTAAGGGAGGGGTAGACAGCTGAAAGCACTGCAAGGAAACTGTTCTTTGAGATTGGCCTTTTGCTGTCTTGGGATGGAGAAGAGGCCCCCTTAGGTCCCACGCGGCTTATGTGACCGCTCTTTGCCTATAGCAGAAAGCAGGTGCTTCAAGTCCGTCCAAAAAACAGTGCGTGAGTGTAGCACAAATAATACGGGAAATGCTCTAGGTAACATTTGAATGATGGACTTGTAGCATCCTGAGGACTTCATTCTTGTGTTGGAGTTCTTAACATCTGCACCTGGCCATGCCATTAGGCAGCCAGTTGATGTCCAAGTAGATTGCTGTCCCCTTGTCTTTGTCGCTAAGTCTTCTCCTTCAGAGCACCAGCAGCCTCCATGCAGTGTGTCAATTTTCTCTCTTTCTATTTTTCTTTCAAAATAATGATAAGGGCTTTAAAAATAGGAACTGCCAAATTTTGTAGGACAGTTTGAAGAGGATGTGACATTCTGTTCATGGGAAACAGTACGCTGACACTAAATTTGACACCTGTTAAGTCTTTTCAGTCCTAAACTTGAACAATTCCACTGACTGCTGGGAAGTATAAATATAATTGCGAGCTCTTTCAGAGATTTCGCAGGATGCCTGTGCTGCCTGCGGTGCGGCAGCAATGGCTCTTGCACTGCATTGGGGGCTGGTTTCTGGAGGTGTCGAGGAGGAGGTGGTGGGGAAGCACTCTGATCCTGTTCCTGTCTCTTTTCCTCTGCTGGAGTACTCACTTATTCTGCAGTTATGACCAGGCAGCATGTTAGAGGCAGAGGGAACACTAATTTCACACTCATCAGAGGCCGGCTTCTCACTCAAGCAACTGAAATCTTTCAAAACTCAGCACCACTGAAAAGCCAGAACTGTGCTGCATTTCTCATATTCCAAGAGTGTCCATGTACACTTCAATTTTAAATAAAACGAAACAGTGGTAATAGGAGGAAAAAAAGAAATAAAAGATAAAATTGCCCACAGATCAGGTAGTATGGGACTCTTGTTCATTGTTCATCAGCTGTGTCTCCTCAGACAGCGCTCACCCTGGCTGAGCACAAGTTCCCAGACGCTTGACGTTGTCTGTGTGCCCAAGGAAGAAGCAATAGTCACATGCCTCACGGTATTCATTCATCAGGGATGGGGTATGCAATGGCCCATTGCATGGGAGGTACAACCACCATGTAGCTTCTGCAGAAACCACAGATTTATTTTGGCATAAATCACAAAGGGTCACGAGGAATCTGTATTTCAGCTAGAGAAGACAGTCATTTCTTTCTATCCTGGGGGAAAAAGAAATGGAGGCTTCAAATGATTTCCCCATGGCAAGCTCTAAGACACCTCGCCAGCAGCAAGTGTTGCATTTTCAGATGTCCAAAACTTTGGAGGCAAAGAGGAGAGCCATCGTGTACGGTTTGACTTCCCCTTTGCAAACCATTAGCAACGTGCTTTAAATGAATGGTATGGATTTTTTCCCGTCCTTTTTTATCTCATCAGCAAAACTCTAAGTTTTAGAAAGTTCCTGCCCTGAGTCATAAATATGTGTTCTTCCTGTCTCCCCGCTATTAATTCTCTCTGCTCAGGTGTTCATTCTGTGTCGTAGAGGTCACTGATGTCCAAAGACTATAGTGCAAGGAAAATTACTTTGTTCCCAAATACCTTCATTTCTTTTTTTTGAGTCCTTGGGACTATGTACTCCTTTCTTTGAGGAAATTCCTCCCCCTGTCTGTTTCTTTAATGAAAATCCAAGAGAATGTCCTTTACTTGGTAAATTATCCTTTACCAGATATGGGGAATTAAGAGCTGCGAATTACATCCTAACCCTGCGGAGGGCTGGCCATAATGAACTAATTGGATTTTTCGTGATTAAACACAGTGATCATCATCCTTGTAACACTGTTCTGAGCTGCACTTGGAAAAATACAGTAGAGAAGCTAGTAAAATTCTTCCCTCCCCCCGAATTTTTTATTCTTCCAGAAAATTAGAAAATTCTGCAGACTGGGAGAAATATTGGACATGAAGCATTCCCTGAATTTAAATAGGAATCAGTAATTCTTTGCGCCTGCCTTTAGACTGTGACATAAGTTCATATAACTGAAATTACGTTAGGGGAAAAATGAAAGTTAACTGCAGATTCCAGAGCAATTTGACAGGAGAATCCACTGTTAATTCCTATATAGTCACCGTTAAGAAAAGGGTTAACTTTGAGGGAGCACAAAATAACAAGATAGATTCTCAGACCAGCAGGATATAAAGTAAAACCCCTCTATTAGCACACCAGTGTAATATTTATCAGTCATCAAAAATAACACATTGTATCTTCATTTTATAACTTACACATAAGTCTTGCAGGAGTGCAACCAGGAATTGCATTAGACCCTAGGTCTCATGACGCTTTCACCTTCCTTGTTTCTGACCCAAGCCCTCTAAGATGAACTGCAATTGGCCTCCGTGTCTCGAAAGTCTCATGTTCATGGTAGATTCATGATTAGGAGGTGAAAGAGATGGGGACACCAGCAGAAACATGGACTTGAGCAACTTTTTAATATGCTGTAATCTTAATTGATGGGGTGGGTTAAAAGATTCTGCAGCAAGTCTGAAGTTTATAGTGAGCATATAATGGAAAATGTATTAACAAAAATATATAGCAGCAGCTAGCGGATTAGTGGGCTTTTAAAATATACTGTAATATTAATTGAAGGGGTAAGTTAAAGGATGCGGAAGTAGCAGCACTCAGTAGCATGAGGAAGAAAGTTGTAAGGGAAAGGCATTAGGCCTTCTTGCATTCATACAGCACCGAGCTGTGAAAATTAGAGAACTTTTCACCTGCTTTGTCATGGGAAGGTACCTCTGTATCTGATCTATGTGAAGGAGCTCCTCCTCGCTGTAAAAGAGGTGCAGTTAAAACAAACTGTCTTCTCACATTCTCACTTTCCTTGCTACTGCTTACTTTCAGAAAGGGCTGTGCTTTGAAATTTCCAGAAAGGCAAGCCAGGTAAGGGGTTTATGCATATAAATTCCCCATTGTTACCCATGAAACACCCCAGTGAAAACATTCTAATTGTAATCCATTAAAATTGTTTTTTCTTAAGAACTCTGACCACTTCCATAGCCTTAAACACCTCAGACTTGGTTTGTAACATGACCAGATGTTGCCCATAGCTGTGTGTGCCGTACCGTCAGTGGCAGAAGCACTGTTCATCCAACTATACGGAAGTAACGTTTATAGTAAGCTGAGTTGCTCATGTGTTTTCAAGTTTTATGGAGTGAGCGCACGGCTGCAGAATTTGAAACAGCTGAGTTGTAAATCTGATGACAGTAAAGCGAAAAGAAGTCTCAGCGAGTGGCTTCCCTCCGAGACCTTTCCATTTTATGAATCTCTAATAAGAGGTTACGTTTGTGCCTAATGCACAGTTTTCTGCAGCACTTCCAGTTTTTGTGGACACCTTCTCTTGTGCTCAAGTCCATCAGCTTCACTCTGACCCAGCTGGACAGCAGGCTTGCCTTCAGGCCAGGGTGGGAAGTGAGCGCAAATCTTTCCTAGGCAAAAAGAGGGATCCGAGCATGCGGCAGCCTGGTTGGCAAAACCCTAATAACCGCATATAAAGGTTTGGCTCATCTACCCTTATGGCAGCACTACCTGCCAAAGGCCTCTTGACCTGCATTGCAAAAAACTCTGGTCAGCCAATTTCAGCTCAAATGAGCAAGAGGAGCAAAATGGCAGAGAATAATAGATCTTTGCTAACACATTTTGTTATTTTGAGCAGTAATTGACCTTTAGCTGGACCATAAAGCTAGTCTTCAGCTGTTTTCCAAACAAAAATGAAAGTCTTTTGTGTGAAAACAAAGCCTGTTTTCACAGCTGAAAGGTGCTCTGGTAAACAGAGAATTTGATGGTGTAACAATTTGTGGCATTTACTCATACCCAAGCTAGGAATTTTATTTGTGGGGTGTAGAGCCAAGGAAGAAAGGTCACCCACACATTGTGGGGGTGAATAAAGGGAGCTTTCCTTATTGCTTAGTGCCACGCAGGAAGGAAGGTGAAGATGACATGCACCACACACAGAGCCCCTGAGGTCTGAATCCTGGGGAGTGCCCAAGCCAGGGGAGAAATAGTGCTGTGGCTTGTCCGGGCACGAGGACAGCAAGGAGCAGGAAGCTGCAGCACACCCAAACCTGAGAGTGCTTACTGAGGCTGTGCCTGGCTGATCTGAATTTCACTTGGAACATTTAATGGGCTCTCAAACCCTGTCGTTGGCCTGGTTGAGAATGGGCTACCAAGCAGGAAATCCTAACACTGTCGTTTTTGGAGGGGTCAAAACAGATGGAAGCAGTTGCTATTGTGGATCAGCTGGAAACAATTGTGACTCTTGTTTGCACAATGTCTTATGTGCTGCTTTGGTGCCAGTGGAGTTAGATTAGCCCAAAATACAGCAGGGACTTCATCCCAGCTGTCACAGATCTGATGACTTTTTTATAAAAGCCAAGTGCTTCCCACAGCCCACGTTTTGTACTTAAACATGACTTCATTCTGCTTTATGGCTAAGTGCAAGCAGAAAATAAGGATGATATGGCCAAGGAAAAACTGTGCTTGCCACTTTATTCATAAAACACTTTGCAAAGTGCATTTAGCAATTTGCCGTTGTACCCACCTGCACGTAGAGCTTTCACTGCAGGGCTCTGACACCGTATTTAGTTCATACTTTGACTGCTCAGCTAAAACTTCCATTTGTATGCATTTATTCTGCTTCGCACATTATGTTATCAGTCACTTTCAATATTTCAAAGTCAGAGCAGTCTTTTTGTGACACACATTAGTCAGAATGAGCTGCCTTGATTGCTGTTATTACAGAACGCAATTCCTGAGTAAGGGAAAAGTCTTATACAGAACCAGAATAATGAAATTGCCCAATAAAACAATAGATAAAACAGAATGAAATTATACTAAATGAACAGAAATAGAAGCTTTAAATGACCAGTCCAAAAAAAAAAAAAAAAAGGAGAGGAGCACAAGATGGGATTTATAATCTCACACAACAAAACTAATCAGGAAATATCTAATTTTTTTCAGCTGATATTCCAGGTATTGAAAATTGTTCTTTTCTGCTGCCTGTTAGTGAGTCAGTAAAGTATGTCTTACTTTGACTTCCTTTTAATCAAATGCTTTATTGTTTTCCTCTAATGATCACTCTCAGCAGAAGGATTTTAATAATCAGTCCATTACAGACCCAGCACAGTATAATGAGGGGCTTTGGCCCAGCCCAAGAGGGTGCTTACACTCCTGATTAACTTCAGGCCCTAGCGGTAGTAATTTATCATGGCACATGAGCACATCTCTCTCACATGTGCTTAAATGCATGCAGGGGCTTTGCTAGTTTAATCTAAAAGCCCTTCCACTTTAGGACCTGGGGAAGCATACTCATCTGGAGAGGTAATTATCCTTTTATGCTTATTGCAATTAGAAAAAATTTTTACATTATGTTTACTACTGTTGTCTTCAACTGAAAGAAGATAAAAAGAGGCAAGCTTCCAAAGCAGTGAAGATCTGCCACTGAACTACCTTGCTGTTGTAGATATCTACATATTACAGTTGCTCCCAACAAGGCAGAAAGATTTCAAAGATAAAAGGGCAAATAACTTCACTGGCTGCGGTTTCATAGATATAAATATGTTCCTAAATATACCCAAAGATATCATCTGTATTTCTAAAGATATCTGATTCCTACAGAAAGCCGAAAAGGAGTTCTGTTGCAGTCATGTTTGTAGAGAATTGTAGCAGAATAATAAGGAGGGCTTTGCAGCCTTGAGAGCAGGGATTAGAAGTTCCTAACTGAGGACTGAATTCTCTTGGCTTTGCTTGGGGTGTTCCTGGAGCAGCATGAGAGGGGAGGCAGTGTGGAGCCGAGCCTTGAGTTGGTTGAGAAGCGTGCCCTCTGTTTTGTAATACTGTGTGGCTGTACTGGTTTCCTCGGGTTGGGGGGGACTTTACATAATTAGCAAGGGATCTTCAGATCATGGAATTATGCCAGATTTATACTGGTTTAGCTGATGGGAGGATTTAATCCTAGAAATGTCTTTGGCATTATTTGGATGTAAGGTTTAAGATGAGCATCCCCATGAATCAGAGAATGTATGTCCCTTCCTCTTTTTTGCATGTGAGGTGCTGTGCAAAGCTACAGAAAGGTGTCGGCTCTGTCAGTTACCCTTATATATGGTGCAGCAACCAGGGCTTTCAGAAAGCCATTGGGGTTCACCCACAGCATCAAATTCCCCTCCATCCTTCCATCATTTCATATGAATCTGGAAAAAAGTGTAAAATCCATAGAAAAAAAGCACTTGAGAATGAAGCATTGTTAAAAGCCAGAGGAAGTGATGGTTTGTTTTCATGATTTACGTCCCTCTCAAATTAGAAATACCTACAATATTATTATTTTTTCCTTTGGAAAATAGCAATCTTGCACCCACTTAAATATATGAGACCTCTTGAAAATAAGGGGTCTTAGAAAGAATCACTGGCAGGTGTTTAATCTAAGAACAAATATATCTGTATCTGTACTTGTGTCTCACCATGCTGGCGGCGGCATTGGTGTTGCACACTCGCCCCAAAATGCGTGTGTGTACGCTTGAGCCAACAGAAGACAGGCAGACATAATGCTTGGCAGTGCCCTGCCCAAGTGCTTTACAAACCAAGGGGCTGTCACTGCCTTGCAGTAGAAATCTGAGTAAATGGAGGGGATGAGCGGCACCTCCAAGGTAACGCTGTGAATCGCTCAGCCAGCTAGTAGAGCAGTCACGCCTCCCACCAGCAAAGCCCCTTTTTCCCCCATTTTCCAATCTTTTTCTTTACTCCTAGCACAGGCCATATGCCATAAGTGTTTACTTGGGCTGAGGCCTTTTTTTTTTTTGTAGAGGAAACCCAGGGTGGTTTGTTTCTTTGAAGGGCTGGGTATAGGAGGAGCTGCCTCTCTGCTTCCACTGAGAGCACCGCAGTAGCTGGGATGAAGGGAGCCATCTGCAACAGGGGAGCCACCAGCACAGCATCTTTCATCTCCCTTCTGCTATCCTGATTTCAATTTTTAAACTTACTGCCTTTTTCCCTTTTTTTTTTTTTTTTTTTTTTTTTTTTTTTCTGCCCCAAGTGCTTTTCCTACTGCTGTTACAGTTAGGCTGGCCACTTTACCCATCCTGGTGGAGCTGGGCAAGGGCAAGTTTTGATCTGCAGGGTACCTCAAAGCTGGCAGAGTACTGGCATTTGGGACTTTGTCATGGAGAAGGAGAGAAGGTTTCTTTTTTTTTTTTTTTCTTCTCTTGCTTCTAGGAGGAAGTGTGAACCATTTTTCTGTTCACTGGGCTGAACCGCCATCATCTTTTTGCTTGCGTTTGAAATACAGCCTGGGGAAGACGCTCTCACCAAAACACTTGCATCCCATGCTGGCAGCACTGGGAGCACTGCTGTGCTCTTTTCAGCCTACTGCAGACCAAGATTCTTCCCACAGTGCTGCATTTTAGGGTCAGTTGTGAAGATCTGCTTGCTTGCTCACAGAGTTGCTTGCTCGGAGATGCTTTCCCATCCCCACAGGCACTTCCATATATACTAGCATCACTTTCCAAATTGAAGGAAAAGTAGAGGTGCTAGCCCTTCATCTTGGCTAGGCAATGATAAGCTCCTTGCTAAAATGCATAAGTGTTTCAGCCCTTTAGATCACTAATATACATCTGGCAGATCCTTTGCAGCTAGAACTACAACAGGGCTGAATCTTAATAGTGATGGTGCGGGTTATCTCTGTGTAAATAGCACAGGGTCTTTATTCAGCGGGAGAAATGCTGCAGGACTCGATTGATATATTGATCTGGATAAACAGAGTAGTTTATTCCTATCTGGAGATGCCACCTGAAAGTTCAGGTTGAGATGCTTGTGGATAAAACCAGTGATTTATTGGTCCTGAATGCAGCAATATATCCGTGTGCAGCTATGAACAAAAGTCATTTTCTCCTTAGACCTGATGCTGGACTTCATAAGCCTCTTCCTGTCCTGCCAGCGGTAATGTAAACATTGCATCTGGGTGAGAAACGTCCTTATTTGTCTGCTGCTCTTCCCAGCAGTCTGCATTGCTTTCATTTGGGGCACTAGTGTTTCTTGCCTTGAGTCATAGCACTTTGACAGCAGGGTTGAAAGAAGCTTTCTTGGCAACATTTGCCTTTCTACAGAATTGTTTCCTGGCTGGAGGCTTATTACCCACTCTGAATCTGAGCCACTTTCTTTCAAAGAAATTTCAACTACCTGAACTTGGTTTTAATGTAACAAAGTAACACACAGCTGAAGGAGGAGATATGATATTCATAGGGTTATTTTTTGACTCAAAGTTGGGAACAACTTATGAAATTATTAGCTGATTGCTCACAGCCCTGTCAATCATAACTGCAACTCATCATTTCTCCTGTGTTACCTGTCTGTTCCGTGATAACATTGTAGTTAGCTAAATTAACTACTGTTAGCTATGCACTTACATGTCACAAGGAATTCTTAAGCTGAAGTCTTTGTTAAAGTTGAAAGAAGAAACATGTTATTTGATAGGAAGAAGTAGAAAAGAAAGCTTATAACACTTCCAGAATCAGTCATGATAAAACAAGGAAAGTGTGTTTTAAGATGAGGTAAGGAATACAATGAATTCCGTCAGCCAACCTTAATTCAGCCTACTAATGACGCGTTGTGGTTAACCTACGGTTATGCTTATGACATTTTCTTAATTAGAACATGAACAGATAAAAACAAGTATTTTATTTCTTTTCAATTTTGTAAAATCATGTTAGATTTTTGTCTTTGGATGGTTACTTTGTGGCAAGGATGAGAAGACCAGTAAGCTGAAAGCTCAGAAAATTGGAAATTGGAGGAGGCTACGTAACCCTGATTTGCTCTTGTGAAAACATTCCTCTGGCTTTTCCTACAGCTGTATGACATACTCATCAGCCCTTTGTGTCACAGGATGCTGTACGAGGTGTTGTGATGGCATTCCTGGCCCTGCTTTCTGTGAATCTGTTCTCTTCATTTTTAAACTACTCTTCCGTTGCCATCAGCCTGCTGCCTTTCTCCTCCAAGCTTATATTCTGCTCCTTTGAAGCATCTCTCCGTCCTACTCAGGGCATTTAAGTCACCCTCAGCAGCATATGTGAATACTTTAGCATGGAGCATGGATAGCCTGAGGACATCCAGGAATCCTACAGACTGCTCACTGTCCATACCATGAACCCACAAGAAGCTTCCCGTGATCTGTTCTGCTTCATTACGCTGCTCATTGAATTTTGCTGCCGGTATTGTCTTTTGTACTCCTGAGACCAGCATCGGTTGTCATGGCAATTACTGTCAGATGGCTGCAACTTGTGTGCTTGGAGGAGGGTAGATGATGGCCAGAAGAAGAAGTAGCTGTTCAAAGATGTAGAAAAGATCAGTTACTAGTATTGCTCAGTGACAGTGGGGTTGTAGATTGTTTGATGTAAATCAATATTGTTTGTCTTTCATGTTTGCTCCCAGTGAATATTATTGGTTTGTTCTTTAATAATCAAGACAACATTTGAAATGATTGAGAAAAGGAGTGGTTCATTGTTTATGAAGACATTCTTTGAGTTGCTATAGCAGTCATAAGCCTGCCCACCCTGTGTGTGGCTTGTTCATTGTATACTAGGAAAGAGTTTATGAAAGAGCCGTGAGGCATGTGTAAAAAAATATGGGCTGTCATTAATGTCCTTTAGTCTCTCCACGATGCTCAGTCAAAGCTTCTCTAATGCTCCAGGGAAAAGAGGATGCAGAAGTGGTGTCTGACAGCACATTTCAGGTCATCTGGCCATGTCACGTTGTGGACGGGGCCTGCAGGCAGGTATTTCCCTCTCAGTGCTGTTGAATATCAGGCCTGCCCAGTGACGCTTCCCATATGGGTGGGACTGATTCAAACTTCTGAGAAACTTCTTCACAGCCTTCTCAAGTCAGATAGACCTAATAAGATAAAATTATCTCTCTGTCACATCTTGGTGTGAATTTCTTGTTTTGCTGAGCGGCTTGACACAGAGATGTTTTGAAATATCCTAGACTGCTTGAAGGTTGGACTGTGTTTAGGCAAAGAGCAGAAGAAGGATCCTTAGCTGGAAGTCTGAACAAGAGTTGCCTACTTCTCTGCCAAGAGTCTGGCTTTCCTAATGGAAGGAAAGGAGGATTCTTTGCACACAGATTGCCATCTATGTCTCTCAGGTTTGTTGCAGGGAGGCTCTATCCTGTGCCTGACGAAAGTCACAGAGCTGGTTTTCCAGTGCATCTGTTAACTACGTGCCTTGGAGAACTGCAAAGGTTTTGCCATAGCTTGGAATAACGTTTTAAAACCTCTCAATGCAGGGTGTATCAATATTGATCTTGTGCTGGAGATGGCATTTCTTGATGCTTCACAGTTTTGTAATCAACCCGTCTGAGGGAAAAAGTGGTCTCATAATACTTAGTTCACCAGGGTCTCAGGGGAATGGAAGCTGGTTTATTGTCACACTTGAGTGGACAGTTTTCTGATAGATGGCATTTAGAGGAAGTTGAAAGAGGATTAAAGCCTCATAATGCTGATTTATTGCAAGAACATGATATGTTCAATATCATAGTAAAGTGGGAATTGTTTCTTCCATAGTTTTTCTGAGTTTTGGGTTGTTTATGATGAAATTATGGATGAAGTGATGGCTGAAGTCAACTGTACTTGTTTCTGAGGCAGTCGGACACAAGGTGACAAGAACTGATTTAAAAGCTTTGGTAGATTTTTGCTACAGAAAACTAGAAAGCAAATTCAAACGAGAATAATACAGTAATGATTCATTTGAAATGGAAGGCTAAAACTTTCAGCAGTTGCGGCACTTTGCCGTAACGTGCTTGGAACTAGATGATCTTTGAGGCATTGATCACAGTGTCTGCCTTATGGCAGAACCTCACCTTTGCTGCAATCTTTTACAATATCCTGGTAACATCTACTGAGTTTTTCTGTCCTTGTTTCCAGTTCTAGATTTAACAGAATGGAGAGTTATTGTCATTACAACTGTGGGAGATGGAAACTGTCTAATTAATAGGGGAAGTCCCTTACTTCATTCATGTGCATGTCAAAGATCACATTTCAACTCCATTCGCTCTTATCTTGGAATATAAAAAGGCTGATCCTCCACACTCCCCGAAGAGCAGTTTTTGTGTTCGGAAAAGAATGTAAGAACACATTTATTCACACGTTTTCTACAGTCACTGGACTAACATGTCACAGTCAAGACTCACTTACTTCTACTAGAAATAATAACTCTTCATCAGCAATAGGCACCGGAGAAAGAGGTTTGAGATTGCAGCTATTTAGAGGGCTGGTGAAGTGAGAGTTAATCGGATATTCCTTTGTGGAAACATAATGAGTGCGAGGAAAGGCAGTGCTTCATGCGCTAGCACAGAATAAAGGATGTAAAATCCTCACAGAAATGAGGGATGGTCCCTGAACCATCCATCCATCAAACACTTGGATCCATCCTTCATCTTGCAAGTGTGTGTGTGCTACTCACTAATAATAAGCTACAGCAGCAGTGCTCCAAGCACAAGAAGTGGGTTGCTGTAAATACATCTCTACTAGACTAGGAAGCCTTAAGTGTGTTTTTAATAAGGAAACTTTAACTTGGAGATGGAATCTTTGGGATCTCACAGGAATGAAGTTATCATTTAATATCTCCTGTAGAGCTCCGAAATAACTTTGTATTGCTTAGCTATTTAAATATTCACTTATAATAATGCTTTAAGTAAGCTTGATTGGCTTGTTTTAGCTCTGCAGTCTGAGGTCCTTGTTCTTCTGATACAACAGAAGACCTACATGGCAACAAAACTACAGGCGATTGACTTTATTGCTGTTATATGACCATAGGAATCAAAGGGATCTGCTGGGTCACTGAATCCATTATCCTGCTACGATAGGCAAGCACACCATATGGCTTCTTTCACAATTTCATCAAGCTCCATCTCCGTACCAGGCTGGGGGATTTTTTGTGCACTTGAGTGTTTTCCTGTGGGAGGTTTGGAATATTTGCTGGAGGTGACTTACTTGAAATATCCACCTCTTGAGAGAAGGTAGACCTCCAGGGTGGGATGTGTTGGATAATTCATTCCATGGTAGCTCCCTAAAAACAACGTGACTTGCGACCTTACCTGTTAGCAAACACTGGGGGACCCTGGTATGCTGACCGGGGATAAAGAACATGGAGTATGGAGCGGAGTGGAGACCCTGTGGCCAAACTTCGTGATCATCCTACAGGATAGGGACTTGATGATGCTGTTTGGACTGGTAAACCACCTTGTTTTTCTGAGCCGGCCCTGAGCCAGCAGTTTTCCACTTCTCTGACAAAAACATGTTTTTGTGTAAACTTTGCAAGACACAGGCATGTTTGACTAGAGTCACTCAAGCTCCACCTGGAAGAAAGAAGGTAGTATGAAACAGCTTAAAGGAGAAGGAGTTTGAGGGGAGCAGGAAATAAAGACACTGTTGCAGAATGAGGAAGACACCATTGCAGAGAAGTCGAGAGGACACCACTGCCTTCTGGAACCAGCTGACAGGCTGAGCCTCTCTCTGATCCCAGCCACTCTGATATCTGAGAACAAGCTGGAATGCAAGGGGGTTTATTTTCTGCCAAACTTCTCTGTCCTTTTCACACAACAGGAGGTCTCTTGTTTTAGTGATTCTGCTCCTGTTCGGAAACATTTCGTAACTCATGTTGCTCCCAGCGCATTCTTCATAAGTCCACTACAGATTTCTTCATAGCCAGTGTGTTACGGGTTGCTTTTCTTAATGGTGGCTTTTCCTCGATGTTATTTGTCTCTGGTTTTGTCTTCACTCACTCTCAGTTTTCCTCTTCTTTCCCATGCACCTCAGAAGGTCATTTGTTTTCCTGCAATAATGTCTCTGTTCATTTCTGTATCTTTTATCCCTGCTGGTTTGTTTATTGAGGGTGGTAATGGCAGTTGTGCAGATTATTTCAGATGAAATCGCGTCTGTACCTTCCACAATCTGAGTCACAAATGCCTTGCTTGGTGCATTCTGGCACGGCATTTACCTCTTTCACAATCTCATCGTACTAGTGAATCTAGGTCACCTATGAACCCAAACCTTCGTTGTCCTCGTTCATGTCAAAGCAACGAATTCCTAGCTGGTAAGGTCTACCTTCCTCATACACTCTCCTTCTTCATCAGCTGTGCAGCCTGGTTCTCAAGACAGTAAATAGTTTATAGTGAAACTTTTGAAGAAATTCTTGTCAAATTCAGAGCATGAATTATAAATAAGTTAGGAAGACATTTTCAGGTTGAGGTATCACTACGTGGCAAATTGATGTCAGTATCTGTAAAATTCATAATTTTTAATTAGTCGTAACTATTATGGCCAGCCCCACATAGGCCTCTTGGGATGAGATTTTTCTTCGTTTAGTTTTTTTGGTTTTAATTTGAAACTGAAGGTGGCCTTTCATAGAAAAATCCCAGTCATGTAGTTGAGTAGCAAGGTAGCAATATCAGTTTGTATAGTCATCTAGGAAAAGGCCTGATGTGAGTGTACGACTGAAGTTGAGTAAGAAAAACTTTATTTGGTTATTCAAGTTTTTTTTAATAGACAGCTCAATTCCATTCACTTTTCTCACACCCACACTCCTTCAGCATGAAGAAAGCAGTAGTACAGAGGAGAATGCCACTATTGTGAACTAAAGCCTACATTTCTTCCAAGAAAGTCTTTATTCTTCTCAGACCTGAAGAATAATAAATGCAGATTGCATCGGAGATGTAGCTGATGATAATAACACAACGTTTGGTCTCTGATTATTCATTGTAGTACTGCAATTACAGAAATCCTGAATTTTTCTACAGTGCCATTGAAATTTACAACACTTCATTTCAAAAACTGTAGAGCAGACTTGGTGAAAGTAGAACAAAGTCTATTTTTCTCCTATAGTCAGAGGTGGTATTTGTGATTGCCACCAAGAGCCTGCTTTCCTGTAAGAGCAGCAAGATGAAAAACATAAATTGCCTCAGCGCTCTTCACCTGGGTCCTGAACCTTTTAGCAAAACCAGGCTTGCTTCTGAGCCTCCAGCTAAAGCCAGACTCCGGTGCATTTTCCATGGATTGATATTTTACTGCGAACATTTTACACTAGAGCTACTGTTATCTCTGCTTGATAGATAAATTCATTATGCTTTGTGATGGATTTGTACGTGTTAAATAGCATAAAATATTGTTGTTATTTGACAAGGATGGGCAATTGGAAAGTAGTAAGTGGAGTCAAACAGAGACTCTTTCTTCTTAAACATTTTCTTTGAATTGACAGCTTCATGTTTTCATTCCAATAATTGGAACTTTCCAGTGCGGGTATATGGCTGTATCTGTGGGAAAGATTTGATCTCTGGTCATTGAGACATAGTTCATTTTTGGCTAGTACTAGCAAAAATAATTGCGATGTCAGTTCTGTACCTGAATTACTTGTGACAGATATACTTCTGGATTAGGCAATATGCACTCTGAAATAATGAGAAATGTCAGGTTTTGGTTAAAAAATGAGGAGTGAAATATCTCTGCAGGTTATTATCACTTTGAGGGATTGTGGTTCCTCTCCATTATTCCCTCCACTATTGTTGAATTGTCCAATTTAAGTGAGTAACAGCACATTCTTTCTAGAAACTGTTGGTGGGAGCCAAGGAAATACAATGTTATAGAGGGATGTATTATATAAAGGATACCTGTATATAATAGCCATTGGCAACATTGGGAGACAATAGTCAGGAATCAAATTTACCAACTTGAGATTTTTTTGTTTTGTTTGTCAAAAATCTGAGCAACACATACCGAGCAACACAGTCCTACCAGAAAATACTTTCTTTTGTACAGTTCCTACTGATACTGTTAGTGGGGCAGTCTCACAGGCTGGATTTGTTCTGTCTCCACTGAAACTCGCAAAGCTGCTAATCTTCTGTAATCATGCAAGAGCAACTGTAGAAAGAATTTGACATCCTACACTGTCTCTGTGAAAAGGATAGCTGTGTTTTAATTTTCAAAATTCAGAGTTTTCCGTATATGCTTCAATAGTCTTCAATTTCTATCCCCTTAAAAAAAAAAAAAAAAAAAAGCACATTAGATGACTATTTTCCAGCCTGTCGGATAAAGGGCAAGGATAATTCTGAATTTTGCAAGCCTTTTCTCACCTATCCACAGTCATTGACTAGATCCCTGAGGATCAGTTTGTTGCAGCAAAATTGTTTGTGCAGTTCAGTACTGAAGCAACTTAGTATTGCTTGAAGTTGATACTTGCCTTTGACAGCCACTTCTTCAGTGATTATAGCCAAAGAATATTAATATGCCCAAATTTCATTTTCAGTTAGCAGTATCCCAGTGCTGGTCATCTTAGGATTAGAACTTGTGTGCATGGCAGCCTGCCCAGAGAATTTTGGAACGAGCATCACTCCTTGGTTTGCTAGTTCCTTCCAGATGTCTCGTCGTTGGGCACAAATCTGTCCCAGCATGCCGAGCACCGCTTTTGTGGGGAGAAAAGAGTGGCATTCTGCAAGCCACTTTTGGGAAATAATAAAAACCAGGCAAGGCCTGTACTACCACGAGGGCTTGGGGTGCTCTTCACTGAACCCTCAGCAACATCTTGGAGCATCCTTCCCTTGCTCCACTTTGCCAGCTCCATTTGGGCTGAGCTCCTGTTTTGCCCAAAGTTTTGCCAGTTGGTGGGGTTGACAGAAAGGACACCAGCACCAATACGAAGGATAAGCTTAGTTTACTGTCTATTCTGAGGTAATACAAAAATAGGATAATACATTAATCAATACATTAATCAACAAAAATAAGCTAATTATATCTCAAAGCAACAACACAAAGGCAATGCATCTAATCATCGCTATGTAACGTCAGCGACAGTGCTTAAGAAAGATACGTTACCAGTCGCCCTACCAATATATTACCATCGTCCAGACCCGCAGTCCCTGGGGTGCCCCAGTTGCAGCGAGGCTTTGGAGAACCTGTCCCAGCAACTGGCAAGTCCTGCGCCGTGCGTCCATTCTCAGGTGAGGCTGCCCGAGAGTCGCTGCAAAGAGGCCCAGCTTCTGTAGTGCTCGATGACTAAACTTGGCAAGTCACGACGACTGCCGTTTTCCTTTGTGCAGAAACATCTGGCACATCATCTTCCAGGGTGGATTCTGCCCAAAGCCGGGCCAGGGCTCGGGAAGAGCCCAAGGCAGCATTGTTATCCTGCCCTCTAGTGTCCTTGTATGGATGTTCCTTCTGATATCAAGTGAGTCTGGAGTGTCTTGGTGTTCTCTTGAGGAGCCTTCATCGTATCCTCCTCGTCATCTCCTGTGTTCACTGGCTGACCTGTCTTACTTGGGCGTGCGCAGTCAGTAGATGTCTGTTATAAGTGATTTGCAGGTACAAAAATTTGCCTGCTCAATCCTAATTGAGCTAAAGATAACCTAGGCATCCTGTCTTCTAGAAAAGGCGCTGTCTATCTTTGGGATGAATTTATCCCTGCATCCTGCCTCTAACAAGATGTTTTCTACCCATCAAAAGTTCTTGGGAAACCTAACTACAAAGTACAAGATTCAGGTGTTATCCTTCATTACAAGATTCAGCTTCTTTCCTTAGTTTTTAACAGAAAAGAAGTATCTGCAGCTGCTACGCTACAAATATTTTAGCAAATATGAAATATTGTAGCAAATATAATCTTACAGGGTCGTCTAGAGGGGAACTATTGGCTTGGGCCTGCTACCCAGGCCTTGGCTTATCAGTTACCCATGTGACCCTGTGGGAGGAGCTGACACAGGGAATGCAAAACTCATAGCTTTACGGGCTACAATGGGTTTAGATTAGAAATAACAAGGAGCTCTTAGAAAGTAAACTCTTTTTAATGATAGCTGTCCTTTTTGCTATGGAACTTATTAAAAATACCACAGGCACTTAAATCATTATGCGAAGTCACCAGATTTCATTATTTACATCCAGCTGCCGTTGTGGCCCATGAATGCCGTACGTTTCTAAATGAGGAACAACCTCCTTTTCTCCCTTTTACATCTGAGAGATGTAAGACAGGCCAAACTGTCATGCTTAATTCATCTTTAATGAAAATATATTTATTTGTTTTTCATTTTGTAAGTGAATTTAGGATTTGGTCTGTGCAGGGAGAAGAAAAGAAATCAACCACTCTTCTCTGGGCTAAGATCTTGTTGTGCTGTGTGCCAAGTTTTATTATGAAGCAAATTTTTTATGGCCACATTTCAAAGCCTTGTGTAACAGAGATTATAATAAAAATGTTCCTAGGGTATGTATCCACAGCAGTGCTGGGTGTCACTGTTGTACGGAATTTAATTTTCTCTCATCAAATTGCATATTGCCACAGTATGTTGCGTCTGTCTTTTTGATTTACATAAACAAATTTCAGAGTAGCTGGGGTATGCTGGCATGATGAGATGAACATGAAATGTCATCCACCTCCTTAAATACTCTGCATTGTATTTTTGTTGTTATTCCTTACAGGTAGTGCTGCTGCCGCTCTGTTAAACAGGTTTTCATTCATTCCCAGTCCTTTTCATTTTACTTTACTTAATGATCCATGTCAGCAAGTAGATGCCAGTTTAGAACAAAACAAAATAAAATTGATTTTCCCAGTTGTATTAAATTTATTTTAGAGCATAAAAGCTATCCGTCCGAACCCTAGCTAAGCCTGCACGTGTACTCGGGTAGAGCCTCCCCATCTGACACCTGCCCGGCCAAGGTTAGCCAGTTTGCTTGCTTCTACCCCTGCCAGAATGCAGAAGGAGCCCAGGACATTTTCCTTCGCAGCTGGCACTGCAGAGGCACTAGTGCGTGCGTGGGAAGCATGCAGATAAGCTGGCTGCACCCTGCTCTGGCTGCTGGAGGGACAGCAGCAGTGCCTCTCTTAACGGGTACGCTTTCTCCTGCGCTGCCCTGACTGGAGCAGGTCTGCAAACTGAAGGAAATCCTGCCCTTGTCTCAGGAACAGGAGCTGGGGATGGAAAAGGCCTGTTAGAGCACTTAGTTCATTTCCCTAACAGAGCAGATCTGTCCTCTGCTGTTCCCACTGCTTCATCTGTTCTCTGCATTTACCAGGTCTTCTGCTGTCCTGGTCGGTTTTTGTTGTTGTTGTTTTTAAAGGGGTAAGAATCAAGCATTTTATTTGGTCCTTGCTCTTCTCAAACTCTTACTGTAAGACATTTCTGTGGTTGGCTTACCGAAGTTTCAGTGTTCTGTACTCCATGGCAGTAGTCTTGCAGGCAACCACTCTCTGGCTGGTATTAGATAAGCACCATCTGTTTGCGTGGTGCCCATCACTGTGGTATCTGCGCACCAAAGAGGCAGCTTTCTTTTCCTTTCCTCGATGCGCATCATGTTGGCATGATTTATGATTGTCAGCCTTATTCCTAACACTTACGCTTGTGTATGTGTTTAAATGGGCTGCAGCATTTTACAGAGCTTGCTGATTTTAGCCTGTATCAGCATTTTCCGGTGTGAGATAAGGCAGGCCTTTCTATCATTTCCCAAAGCCTCAGCTTTTTTTAAAAAAGCAAACAGGGAACAACAAGCCAACCCATGAAAAGCAACTGGGTGCTGTTGTTGCAGGAGAAAAAGTCTTTCCTTATTCGCGCAAGCTGTAAGAGGGATGGAAAATCAGAAGCCACCAGGAGTATTGGGGTGCTCTTGCCCTCTGCCTTCCTCCATCAGAAAGACTAGGCTCGAGGATGGGTGGCATGGATGTGGCGTCGGTAATGGCACTGTTGTTTCTGCTGGCAGCTGTTAGGAACACCTCTCCTCGCTAATGCTCTGCTTACTGCAGGGTAAAAGGGTTACCTTAACTCAGCTTTCATCTCCCGTGGTGCCGGCAAACATCCTCAAGTGGGACAGAAGAATCTTCAGACCTGCTGAGGTTTGTTGGCATAATATTTAGTGTCAACGTGCAGCCTCCTTTGGCTTAAAAAGCACATCATAAATAAAAATGTCATCTCTGATTCCCTGCAAAATATCTGCTTGCTTTGAGAAGTTAATTACTGATTTCGAAGCAGCTGAAACGAGGCCTAATGATGGCCTTCTCCTAATTCTTGACAAGCGATGGCTTGATTGGAACTAACTTTACACTGTGTCAGATGTGAAATTTAATTGTGATACATTTCCATTTCCTCAGATCCTCCAAAGGCAAGGCCAGAGGCTAGCTTATTTTGTGGACCTTTAACAAAGCGGGAATTGCAAGAGCAGGGCAATGCACAAAGAGGCATTTTGAATGCCCCCAGAGGATGATGCTCCGTCTGCAGCCGCACGCAGTGCACAGTAGCCAGCTCCACACCTCCAGGTAACAGCAAGGCAATTGGGCTGGACACATGGCAGCTCTGAGGAAGGCAGCAGGTGACAGTGGCTCTGACGGATACCTGAAGCTGCATATATTAGCTAAGCCAGGCTTTGAAGGCAGTCTTTTCTCCTGACATTGTTGTTGAGATGACTGAGCAAGGGAAATGGGTGAGTCATTAAGAGGTCACTTTGCTTGCCCCAGTGCCTAGATGATGGATGCAGGGATGGCTGCTTGAATCCAGAAATGTTTCGCCTCAGTGGGCATGTTTGCACTTCCCTGTGCTCACGAGGTCAGCTTCAGATGAGTGGGGATTTATCCTGCCTAATTCAGCACATCCCAGTGGTGTCCTGGCTTCACCCCGCTCTTTATTTTACTCATTTTTTGTTTGACTTGTGACCTTAATCCTTGA
This sequence comes from Alectura lathami, assembly GCA_013399715.1. Taxonomy (NCBI): domain Eukaryota; kingdom Metazoa; phylum Chordata; class Aves; order Galliformes; family Megapodiidae; genus Alectura; species Alectura lathami. The sequence goes on along the minus strand of VXAV01009064.1, from coordinate 40,893 downwards.
TTAAATTAAACATCCTTTGTCCCACCAAAGCTTTTCTGAACCCAGCAGGATTAGGCCTTTAGTGAGTTACAACAGAAGCAAAGCCTCTAACTCAGAGTAAGTGATTTCCTTCCTTTCTATGTTTTCCTGCCAGAAACAGTGAAAAAAGCCACAAGAGACAAGAATAATGTGGTCTTATTTAGTGAGTGCTGAATGTAGAGTCTGTGTTATTTACTCTCTATCATATTAAACTGAACTGAATGTTTGCTTGACATCTACCTTTGTGTACCAAGCCTTATTCTAATGGCAGAATGCAAATTTTTTAAAAAAATAATAGGAATACAACCTGGAAATTAGTGGAAAAGCAGTGACTTGCAAACAGATTGGACCTAGATGGTAGTGCTCGTCCAAATCTGGCTTTTCTTTGCTAACAGTTTGAATCTGGCTTTTTATTGTGAGGTTTTTTTTTGCATTGAGAACATGCTTTTATGAGGATATGAAATTGGGCATTGGTTCTAATTATTTTCCAAAGTGTGATAAAGGTATTTAAAAATCCACTTGGTACCAAGCCCGTGGGAGGGATTCACGTCCAACCACACACAGGCCAGAAACCGGGTACTGCTGTGGCAGCTGATAAATGCTGTTCTTCCTGCTACTCTGAGCACTGAATTCTCCGGTCTTTGGCTCTTCACCATCCCAAGGCTGTAAGTCTCCTTGGATTCAAGATGCACGCTCTTTCCCCTTGCCTCGCCTCTGCATCTGTGTTTTCCGCTGCCTACCCAAAGTCTACTGATGGACCAAAAATTGATTTCTTCCTGAAATTTCCCAGTAGCTTGTGTTCTTTTCTTCTGTCAGTAATGTCTCTACCTGTACTGCTTCACCTGGAGATTTTGTTTACCTATAAAGTTGATGTGATGAAGTACCTCATGCCAAGCCATGAGGAGTCCTTTCTCTTCTTTACTACCCTGGCCCACCACCCCCAGCCCTTCCTGAAGCAGATATCTGACAGCTGCTGCAGCGATTGATCTCCGGGGCTGGAGAAAGAGCAGCCAGAGCCCAAAGGAAAGGTCTGGGAAGCACAGAGCTTTCCACACCTCAATGCTTTATAGGGGCCATTTGAAGGCTGGGGATGGCAGATGAAGAAGGGAAGAGGGAGCAGCGAAGGGGGCAGAGAGATAGCAGAGAAACCTCCATGCATCCCCTTCTAGCTCAAACAGTAAGTTGAGGTATTTTATCAAATTAGGCTGTATTTAAACCAGAAAATTATTGTTAAATATTTTTCTGAAAACATCAGAGAAGCACATATTGAATGTAACGTGATTCTGATTCTTAAAGTAGTTCTACAATTTCACTAATTTTCCCTTGCGTTTCAAAGGCTTGCTGTCTTTCTTTCCATTGGTTGTTTACATAAAGCTTGAAATTTTGACAAGCCCATGTGCATTTGCTCCATGAAGACATACCCTCTTCCCTGTCAGCAAACACAGCTGTTGGCTGAAACCTAGGAAGGCTCCGCCATAGGCAAACCTGCAAATTTCCCCCCATCGTCTCCAGAAGTACTCCACGGAGAGACATCATCTGTGATAACCACGGAGCCTGCCTCAGCTTTGCATCTTCCTTGTCGTCTGCAGAGCTTTGCCGACCCCTCCGCATGCCTCTGTGCTCGCATGGGTGTGCAGCATCTGCACTGCAGTCCTGTTATCCCAGGGTGATCAGCCTACCACCTCCAGGGCTGGATTTTCATGACAAGCTCTTATCGAGGTCCCTTCTGTTCTCCAGGTGGGAGCTCACCACGCATTCCCTCCTGCTTCCCTGTTAGTTAGCTGCCCTTTTTCCACTTTCTGTGACTGGTACTTACACCCTCGAGATGCTTTTGTAATTTTGGAGAGGTGGCAATGGGAGAAGGAATCAGGGGCAGAACTGCAGGCGGATCTCCCAGGACCCGTGTCTCTACCCCACTGCCTCCCTACTCGCAAGGATTTGATGTTTCCTCCTCAGGCCCAAGGGCTTTTCCTCCGTAATTCGCTTTTTGCTTCAGACCTGATGAAGGAAGGAGAGACAGCACGGCTCCAAGCTGAGGCTGAATGGTGCTCAGGGCTTTGAGTCTCTAACAAGCAGCCGGCTGCGGCTGTGAATGTGATCTAAGGGAGAGAAACATGCCTAACAAACTCCTGCCACATTCACTTGAAGCAGGAGAGATTAGTTTGTACATGCTTTCGCTGAAAGACTGTATTATGCAGAACATGCAAAGGACCAGCTCCTATCCATTTTCAGAGCCATTGTTGAAGAGGAAATTAGCATTGATGCGGGGACAGTGGGAGATTTCTCCTTCTCCCCTCCTCTCCCTCCCATAGTACAGTGTCTTTATTCTGTTTTCTTTATTTCTCTTTGTCTTACTGGCACGCTGGTCCCCAAACCATGCTTTGTTTCATTTATATTGAAATCAGCTGGCAGAAGACAAAGTTCACAGCATATATTTAGTCTGTGTTTCTGAGACCGTTAATTATTATTTTCTTCCATCTTTCCTGGGAAGCGGCTGGTGATTTGTTTTCAGGTTCATTTCATGAGTGTTTACTGTCATTTACTGTGAACTCTGGTCTTTTCCTTTCTCTGCCTGTCCCTCAAAACGTTGACCACATGCTGGTTCTGCTTTGCATTTCTGTATCTGAGTTTGCATTTTAATATTCATTAGGTATTTGTACTGACAGCCCATCAATACATTAAATTAGTATATAAGCAGCTAACAAGTATGGTACATGCCTAACTGACTTATAACAACATTAAAACAGACAGAACAGATTGTCTCAGCAGGGTTTAATAAACTGTACTTATCCATAGTCCCTGTGAAAAACAGGCACGCAACTGCAACGTACAGTGCTCCCTTGGAATAAGAAGATCAACATTAACCATGCTAAACTGGATGTGATTTGTTCTTCTGATTAGAAAATTGAACTTTCTTCCATCTTTGAAAAACTGCTTAGTCTTCTGTTCTTCTTTTGAGGAATTAGGCGTTCAGTTATGAAGTGCTGGGCATTCTAGTTCAAAAAAAATATTTAATGAACATCAAGCAGTGTTGGAGCTGATAAAATGCATGCATAGTTATGCATTACTCTACTCATTCTCATGCAATGCTTTGAAGGTATTGACATCTCTGCAAGTAATTAGTGTCATAATTGGAATATCATTTCTTTCTGCTAATTAATACTAATGTGATTAAAATGGGAGCTTCATTGGCTGAGACGTATTATCTCTTCTCTATGTGAGTGAGAAAGTAGCTCTCCTATAACGGGCAGAAGAAAGCGGGCAGAAAACTGATGTCGGGTGGAGAGGAGAGGAGAGCTTCTCAGCTCTCCTCTTTGTGGATGCAGCTGCCACCCAGCCAGAACTTTCCTGGGGAAATCTCCTTTCTCTGGCATCTGGAGGTAGCACAGACCCCTCTTGCATTATGAGAACTATGTAAGATAGAATGTATAAATTCATTGTATTTCCTGTTTCTTCATAGTCCAACATTGCATAATTAAGAAATGCACAAAAATTCCAAAATAGACAGCAGACACCTAAAAAACACAAGTGAAAAGTGTCCTGAAATTTTTCATCTTTGTCCTGAATCAAGTTCTAATGCAATTGACTTTGCTGAGGAGCGTTATCCTTTAACTTCAACAGAGTTAGTTAAGAAGCTGCTTATCCTGCATTAGAGCATCAGAAGTGCTCAGTCTAAACCACAGCGGCCCCTCTCCAAGCACTTGATTGCACCAGGCTCATGACCTGAGCAAGGGTACTGTCACTGCTGTGCCAGGGTTTGCTCAGGAAGAGTTCTGCAAAAATCACACGTCTTCAGACAACCCTCTAAACAGTGTTTGCCATTCACATGGCTTTTGATTCCTCATCAGTTAACTCGAAGCCACTGAGGAACACAAAGCAAATAAGCAGAGTGTTCTGCTGTCAGGAGGGAAGCCGGGGTTAATGTACTTACCCGCACGAGAATAAACGTGGAGCGTTTGAGTGTGGTCCATGTGGCAACAGTCTCTAGGCATCACGATCCTTGTGCAATAGAGCTGCCAGCATCCTCCATGAGAGCACACACAGTCACTGTGTGAATCAGGAGATTCCTCAGCAACATGTGTAAACATCCTTCTCAGAACGATCGTTAATTTCTGGTTCTCTTTTTTCCATTTGATCTCTATCTCTCTCTTTGCAGTGGCAGGCTGTTGGCTCATCCATTATTTAAAACGTTCAAACTTGCTTCACTTTTCCCTTCTGTTAATAAACAGCAAACAACATCTGAGAAGCTGCCACTGAATGCAACTGCAGTACCTCGGAAATGTCAGAGGCCTCTTTAACATCAGATTTTGCTGATTTTCATAAAGAGAGAAAAATCAGCACAAGTGTTGGAGCCACTTTTGCTTGGGTAATGCCACTGTGAACAGTTTGAGGCATCTTCTCCGGTAACCAGAGAGAAAAGCCACTCGTCAGGAGCCATGGGTGGTTTCTCATGGCTTTGGCCAGGGTTTATGTTCTGGAAAATCACAGGCCTTTCACTGCATTTGCACTTGCTTACAGCTCTGTAGAGGGAGACAAGAAGAGGCCCTCAGCACTACCTTTCTCCCCAGAGCTGTTTCTTTTTCTCCCACCACCCTGGACTATTTCTTCTTACCAGGCCACCACATCCAGCCTCGCTGACCGTATGGAACAGGAGGCCCCAAAAGAAAATAGTTTATTAGAGACACCTGTGCCTTTTCACCCCTTCCCCCCCGCCCCTCCCCAAGACAATAAAGGTATCTTGGGTGGTTTACAATGACCATTACTTTTGTGAACCTTTAAAAGCATCCCAGTTTTTAATCCCTTTGCTTTTCCTTATGGACGACCCACAAATCTGTAGGCAGTCAGCACCTAAAAGGCCAACCTGCGCACCAGGCAGTAATTTTCTTTCTCATAAACAAGCCCGCACAGACCATCCTCCATAAAAGCCGCACAGCTCTGGCCGTGCTGGTGCTTTTAGTTCATTAGAAGACAGGTTTCATTTCTGACGTATCATTAAAAATAACCCCAGCAGGTAAAATGGACGAAGAGAAGGCTATTTATTTATTTTGCTATTTACAATTGCTAGGTTATAAAGCTTGGTATAAAAACTTGGAGGAAAGACGTAGAAGTGCAGCGAACATTTGCCACGGAACTGGAGGAGTCTGAGAGCTGAACAAAGCCAAGGCACACTGCAAACACCTCTGGTTCAGGCTTGCTCCAGGAGTCTGCATTTAAATGCAAACAAGGCTGCGCTGAATTTTTGGCAGTAAGAGATGGCAGAATTCACGAGTTCTGCCGCACTCCATGGAGTTGCTCGAACATGCCTTAATCCATGTTATGTAGCACTTAGCCAGTAACCACCCGGGGCATTTGTTAACTCCTCCATCCCAGCCATCAGCTGTTGTGAGATGGGATTCACACACCGCGAGCACGTGGAGGCTTCTCACACGTTCCGCTTTGCTTTCACCATTTTCCTCTGCACCAGCTGGACCCAGCAGATGAGTTGGGCAGTGCTCCCTGGAGCCACCCCTGCCCTCCGTTTCGGTTTTTGTGCTTTAGAGAGGCCTCAACACTCCTCTAAAGGAGGAAAATGCCCTCGCATTGCTTCCCAGCCGGAGGATGATGACAGATAGTAATAATGTTTGTGTGTTGCGGGAGGCAGAACAGAGACGCTTCTCTTTTCTTGGTGTTCTGTCCCCATCACTGTTTTGGTGAAGTTTGCATATTCCTTCAAAGATGGCATGTTCCAGAGGGGAAGGTGTCACTTCCAGTGTTGTTTGTTTGTTTTCTTGTTTTTGTTTTTTTGCCAACTTCTACAGAATTTTTTTTGTTTTTTGATCTATATCCATTTATATCCCCAGCGCAACATTCTTGCTCCCTTTTTCTTATCTTGCAGAATTCAAGCTGCATTTTTCTGTATTCTTGCATTGCTTCCAGTGCTGATTTTAAAAACTAATAGTGTCAGAAACCTGAGTGTGCTATAGTTGTTCATTTGCTTTCTTACTGACAGCCTTGGTATCAGACTTTTCTGACACACGCACACTGTGTATTTTGTTCTTACTCTGTTTTTTATTCAGCTTTATTTAAATCATGATCTAGGAGGAAGAACTCTATCGTGCTATTTAACCAAACGGGGCTTTAGGACTGCCGTGCACTACTCCAGAGAGCTATAATAACCCTGACTGTGTCGCAGAGCCTGTCTGATTGGGACTGGGGGGCTCAATAATGAATCTCGAATCTGCTTTATCTTTGAACGAGCCCAGATGCTTTGTCAGATACCAGTTCTGCTCTCCCTTCCTGCCTTTTTATATCTTCTCCTTTTTTAATGTCAGAATGAATTGATCCCAGGCTGCTCCTCTGTACTCTGACACTCCTGAATATGGAAGTGTCGCTGTAAAATGAACCATAGCAAATTCTTAATAAGCTACCTTCAGAGAGAGTTATAGTTTTTGACATTTAGTTATGGATTTATCCCCCGTGCAGGAAGCCTCATTCATTTCATGCATGCTAACCATAGGGAGAAAAAGCCGTTATTAAGTATTTTTCACACTTTGGTCTATTGAACAGCCACATCACATGCACTGCCAGTCTCCAGCAGGCTGCAGGAGGTTAGCAAGAGCAGGAAATGGAAGGAAGGGAGGAAGAAATGGAGACACTTTGCATGAAAGCCATGGTACCAAACTCCATACAGAGACTGATAGATTGAGGGCTCCTGCTCCATCATACTGGGCCGATATCACTGTTCCGTATTCAGAAAGTCACCTCCGGTTACCCAGGCTTGTTGGGTCAGGGCTCTGNTATATATATATTTATAATTTGGTTCTCTTTGATACATGTAACAATCTCTACTTCATTGTGAGGAAAACCACTCACAAGGGGGAAAGAGAAGCTCTTTGTCCAACAAATGCAGGCTGGAAAAACCTATGAATATTTTCTTCCAGTAAGAACCTTACAAATGTGTCCAGAAGGTGTATTGCGCAGTCTAATGTTAACTGTACCCACTTCTTGCTTCTAGCAGTGAGCAAATCTCACTCAGAAAATTGTGAAATCTCCATTTCAGCTTAACTAGTATGATTAACGGAATGGTAGTGACTTCAGGTAATAATTTTTTTTTTTTTTCAAGATTCATAGGATTTTGTCAGTGTTGTTATCAAGTCTCTCTTTCCTCCAAAAATGTTATACTTTGGTCTGGTTTTTCAGCATCAGGTATAGCAGGGTATTTGCAGAAGTGGCACTGAAGTTTATATGAGGTGATACGTACAGGAGATTAAAAAAGCCAGTCCTACAAATGATGGAGAGATCCAAAATGCACCAAAGTCACTTATTCCCTTCCAAGAATTTAGTAGACGTTGCCTCAGCCCCCTGTCACTTACCAGCAGGTCTGCTGAGGTTTTTTTTCCTTTAGGGGAGAAATAAAGATGAGTTCCCTAGGTGACTGGATGTAAGGAATTGTTCCAGAACTGGAACACTTAACCATAAAATTTAAGTAGAAGTGTTGCTCTTCTCCCTGGCTCAAGGCACCTTGCTGAAACACGAGGCTGAGTAGAATTTTTAAAATGAAAAAAAACTTGTAATGATATAGTTAGGCTGCTGAAGGAGATGAAAGGGCAATGCCATGCAAAGCATGGCTAAGTAAAAACAATAATAATAATAATTGATGAAATGTTTATCAACATGATAAACACGGTTGAAGGATCTGTAAAGTGTCTCTCTATGCGTTGCAGGGAAGTGTGGATTTGCTAATACTGAAAAAGACAGTAACACTGATGTCATTGGATTAGGAATAAGTAGGGTATTGTCATCAATATCAGACCGTATCTTACGCAGCTAGTCTCTAGGCTGTGTTCAGTGTCCTAGCATGAATTCCTCATTTGATCCTGTGTGCTATTTTTACGCAACCATATGAGACAAACCAGAGTATTTATAGCAATTTCCAGATAGATACTGATTTTACTGATTTCATGGGTAGCTCGATCCAATTCCAACTAAAATTGGTTGCTAGGTATTTATCAATTTCAGTTGGAGCAAGTTCTTACCAGATATGATCCTGATCTGTACTTGTGTGTATTTATTGTACCCCAAATTAGGCTGTTAAATGAACAGAGACGCACTTAAGGTAATGCTTGTCCCACACCTGACAGGTGTGTAGATTAGAGCGAAATTTGAATAAGTTTAAGAGAAAGTGTTCTGCAAGCTGTGATTTGTGATGCAGACAGACATTGAAGCTGTTTGGAGGTTTGACTCATAAAAAGACGCCTCAGCAGAGGGGGCAGGATTCTTTGAAGAGATCAAACAGCCATTAAAAATTCAATTTATGCAAGTTTCTGGATTCTAATTCTACAGATGGAGGGTTATAATAGGGTTATGTTTCACCTGGGGATGAGTATCCCTAGTATGCATACACATTTTGGCCTAGCAAAAATACTTTTGCCAAAAAAAAAGGAAGTACTTTTATTGAAGGATTTTAGTTAAGGCTGCTCCTCAATTGTACTTGGAATTTTGGTAATCTGAAGGCATTCTTCTATGCACTCTGGGCCATTTTTGTGTCTGGATGCTGTGTTATCATCTAAGGTAAAAAAAAATAATAGCACCCAAACAGTGCTTCTCAAGTGACAAATAATTGTTGTTTTGTTTAGTTTTGTTTTCCTCTCTTTTAAAATAAGTGCTTAATTAAGTGGATTAATTAAAGAAGCTGCATGTTGCCGGCTGTGGAAATTTGGTGTTGACTGAAGTTCTCTGCTCTGCCAGCCTGTGCAGACTGATGTCTTTCTCCCCCTGTTAAAACTCTAACTATGCCATAGGCATCTACCTTGTTCTGTTCAGTCTCATATTCCGCCACATTACCATTAGAAGCAGAAAGAACTAATTAAATAAGTATACTAAATGACTGTTTTCTCATTCATTTATTCTCTGGCCAACCTCATTGTGTACTTTCTTTTAGCCAGGGGATAGACAGAGGAAGATAGACTTTCATCTTTACTTTCATCAGCTCTCAGGGGTTTAGGCTACCATTAGGACTACTACAGTCACATGTGGGTCATTTTTTAATTCTGAGATACTTTCTGAGACTGAAATCCACTCCCTCTGTTTATACTCTCCGCTTCTTAAACATTGGTCTCCTCTGCTGCCTTTAATCCTGCTTTCGTTCCACTATGTTTCAGCATATTAGAATTTCAGCTGAAGCAAATGCTGGGGTTCTCTAAGACATTGGATCAGACCAAAGGTCTGGCTAGCCCGGTACCCTGATGCCTGTCAGCAGTTCAACAAGCGCATGAAAACCGGGCACACACTCAGTGCTGTTGCCCCACTATTTCTACAGCTGGCGGCTGATGCTCCATGGGCTGGCACGGTGTTTCTGTGGGAAGAAAAGGAGCTGCAGGCAGCACCAGGTGTCCCACTTCCCCCTGACTGCCTCCTGTCTCCCATTAACCTGGGGATGGAGAATGGAAAGGCTCTCCTTATCTCATGGGCACTCCCTTTCGGCCTCACTTCTGAGCAAAGGGCAGCTCGCTGTATGTTAAGCCTCTTGGGACATCAGAAGGAGAAAGTAGATGATACCCATTGAGGCTTTGGGACACAGGGCTCCATGCACTGTGTAGAGGACAGTTCTGAAAACTGTATGATTTATCAGGCAGATGTAATTCCATCGAGGGGCTCTGGAGATGCTGCAAACCACATCATCCAATTATGGCCTGGAAATTCAGTTACAGTGCCTGCAGGAGTAAATACTGCTCTTATATCCTATAGTGTGTTTCTGCAAACCTTGTTTGGATGGCAGCAGCACTGCCCTCTTCCCCCTCAGCGCAGCTGCAGAGGTGTTTGTGCAATACATTTGGTAGAGTACAGGAGGTATTAAAAACGTTACCAGGGATGTGACAAAAGGAGGTGGATGCAGTGCCATTTTTTTTTTCTTACGAGCTCTTTACTTAAATTCCACTGTAACAGGTTTAGTGCCCAGCTAGATACAACCCTAGCAATGTGGCCAGAGAAGCAGGAGGGTTAATTAGATAGGATATGCTGGCTTTTGTGCAAAATACACAGAGCTTGACTAGTTTAAGTAAACATTTGGGTTGGATTAGGCTGTGCTTATCCTTACATAGATAGACTGTTGTGATAGAAAAGATGATACAGGTTGATCTTTTTTCAGTCTGTGGGACTTTTAATAGGAAAGAGAAATGCTGAATTAACCGAAGACTGAACTTGAAGAGTTTGTTTTAGATGCATTTTATACTGTACCACAAAGGGCTTTGCTGGATTTGCTATTAATGTGCTACTCCTACAGGAAAAATTAATGCTCTTAGTGCCTTAGGACCTTTGCTACATAAAACATGTCCCAGAGTACTCATTTGGTGTTAGGTGAGAGCACTTCTTAAAGTCTGCCGTGTTTTGTTATGATTGCATGTATTGCCAAATGCCATCAAACCTCTAAAATGTTTATTTTGTCAGTGCTCTATTTTTTCTTGTTCTGTTGAAATAACTTAAATCTGTCTGTCCACTCTGAAGGGATGCTGCTTCTGGCTTTCTGCTATGGAAGTTCCCTCTGTGCAGTTCTAACCCCGTGAGTCCTGACTCCAGAACTGAAGGCAATTTGGTTGGGTTTTGCAATGCGGGTGTCTTCAGGTGAGGCATCTTCACCCTGACCAGGGCACTGAAGGTCCTTTGGAATTTTGGGGGCAGCTCCTGCCGCACATCTTCACTGAAGCTCACGCTACCTCTGGGCATCATCTGGGCAGGGAGTGAGTTTGCAAACTGTGGTTCCATTTGCTGGAAGCAAAACTGTAACAGAACAGGCTCTCCATCCCTGGCTGTGTTCAAGGCCAGGCTGGACTGGCTTCCTGGGCAGTTTGACCTAGTGAGCTAGTGGCTGGCAGCGCTGTCCACAGCAGGAGGGTTGGAACTAGATGGTCTTTGAGGTCTCTTCCAACCCAAGGCATTCTATGACTCTGTGATTCTTTAGTCTCCTGGATGCATTTCACCTTCCCCCTTGCATCAAGTGTGTTAAAAGACGTTTTAGGACTTCATGGGGCTCCAGATCACACCAGTTGTTATAGAGACTGCTGCTTTTGAAAAGCTATCCTGATTGCTATATACTCTGTTAAAATGCAAAAATCCTTCCAAACAAAAGATTTAATAAAAGATCATTTTTCTTTTACTGCATTTTTTACAACCACTGCAGTGCATGGTACCGTCAATGGTTTTACAGCCCCCTTGCCATTGCCTTGAGTTTACTGACCGTAGTAATATTTATAGAGAGTGCAGACATCGTGCTCTGAGCACAGAGTCTGCTAGGATGATTCAAAGGATGGATTTTTTTATGTCATGAGATTTGCCAGTAAAACAGAACTCGTATTGTTTACTATTCACCATATTTCATGTGCTGAAGCATTCTGGTCAGTCTTTGTTTCACTCAAACTTCCGTGGCAAGGATTTTTGCTTGTCATGAATTGAACTCTCCTGGCATTTTTAAATAAGGTTTTTGGTTGATTGTTCCCATTTGCAAGGGTGGACTCTCTTATAGCAGGTGTAGCTTACCCCTCCCCATCCTCCCACGGAAAAGGTGCTGCAAGGATCTGAGATAGGCATGTGGGGAGAGGGAACAAACCCCACGTATTTTACATTATGAGGCAAATAATTTGAGAAGTAGCAAAGTGGAGCATAGCTTCTGCTCTGGTGCTCTCTCAGGTGGTCATCCCTCTCAACAGGGGCTGGCAGGACTGATGGAAAGACGTGTGCAGGACATGAAGAGAACTGTGGTGGAAAAGGCTAGGTCCTAACAGATAGAGAAAAGTCTGCGAGATAAAGGAAGGGGATTTACTTTTTATTTTATTTTATTTTATTTATTTTACTGTTAGATGATTTAACCAGTCTCCTCAGTTGTCTGAAAGCACTGCAGTGCCAAGCTCAGTATTTTATTTCTTTAAATTCTGCACCAAGAGGGGAAGGCCAGTTCCCCTCATTAGCAACCTACAGATGGGAAGGAGTTTCATAATTTCGGGAACCAAGGTAGGATGAAAAGACCAAATGACGTTTTCCTTCGCTGCTCATGGTGCAGGGAACATCCAGGTCCTGGCTCATCTTATTGCCCATTGCGAAATGAAACAGTCTGTTGCACTGCAGGAAAGCAGCTCCGCTTCTGTTTGGTTTATTTCTTGTATGATCATTGCTTTGGGCCTGTAGGAAATGGGAAAGGTTTGTTCTGGTGCAGTACTCCAGGAGAAACAGGGCTTCCTCCAAAGCACTTCAGATGCTTTCACGTGGTTAAAATGGCTGAGGAACTTTTCATCCTTCCCACATCAACCATTCCTCTGACACTGTCAAAACTCTTTACAATGCAGACAGAACGGTTAACTGGTATGAATGAGAGGGAAAATGCAATTTCCAAACACACCAGATACATTGCAAAAGAAGCTGACGATTCATGAGTATTAGCAAAGTGCATTGACCACCTTTTCAAAATAGCGTTATTATTGTTCCTGTTCTTGCGGTGGATGAGAACCTTTTATTGCATTCATTTCCCTTTTTAACGATAGCACCAAGGCTGTTTTCGAGAATAGTTGCAGCGTGTATCATAGCTATTGTTCTGGCAATAAGTAGTTTAGCGAGGTGTGGTGGTTTATTCCGGCACTGACTGCTCTTCTGTCAGCTTTCTGAAAATTGACTTTAACATGGCATTGCTGGGTCCGGTGTTTGTAGTCTAAAAATTTCTAGGGCAGTCGTATTGACATTTCAAACAGGAGTATTTCCGTGCTTCCTTGATTGCCAGCTGTGCCAGCTCAGTGCTAACTTAGCACTACAGTTCATCACATTTCTCCAAACTGCATTTCGCCTTGAGCAACTCAGCGTACTCTCCCTGCTTTTGGGCACGTACTAGGGCACCACGTTCAGGTTGTTACCATCCACCTTTGGCTAAATAACAGCGTGCGTAAAGATTATGTCTCAGAAGCGTGAGTACCGTGTTCTTCTTTAACTTGGTCCTCCATGAAGTGGAATAAACTGCAAGGAAAAGAGGCTCTGTGGCTCAGTTTTGCATTTTGCCTTATTCCAAACTAGCCCTCAGGTGCAGAATTTGTGAAATTGTTGAGATTAATACAAGAAAGAAAAAAAGGCAAGAAGAGGAGACAAAATATGCTGGGAATGTGACATATGTTTTTTTTCTGTTTCAGAGATTTGGCCCCAAAATAAACTGACATAACATTGTCAAATACTATGTCAAATGTAAAATGACAAAAATATTCTTAAATATTGGCATAAAAATGTTAATTTGAATTTTGTTTTCAAAACTAATTTTATATCATTTAAAAAAAAAAAAATCATAGGTGCTTAAATCTGAAACAAAACATTTTACTCCAGGCCAGATGAAATATTTTGTTAGAAGTGAAATCACTTTTTTCTTTAATTGCAAACAGCCCCTGAAATTAATTATTTGGAGAGTCCTAAGGAGAAATAATGGGAATTTAATATGCGAGTTAGATACTACTGAGCAGGCAAAAAGGAGGCTTTGTTTCTTCATGCAGCACCGGTGAGACTTTTTATTGGTCGTTAATACTAAGTTCATTTCTGCTACAGATACATCATAAAATTCAGAGCTGTGAAAGCAGTCTGAGATCTGAGAAACAGGACTTGTGAAAGATGTTAGAAGCTCAAGCTATTCAGCTTGTCAAAACAAGAGCGAAAAGGTGATCAGTTGGGGTGTGATTACAGCGAGATTATGTGGGAGGAAAATTTTGGTAACAGAGTACTCCAATCTAGGAAAGAAAAGCTTAGCGAAGTCTAAAGGTTGGAAATTGAGCTCGGTCATCAATTAAAGCTTTAGAGCTGAGGTTTTTCTTTGTTTGTGTTTTTCTTTTGAAGAATGGCAATTAAGTTTTGGAACAATTCCATGGGGAAGGGGGGATTTTCTATTAGCTGGAGTTCTAAAATCTCACCTTTCAGAAAGATGTGCCCTAGCTCTAGCACCAGCGGGGACTCGTGGTGAATTGTTTCTCCTGCTCTCTTTACTGCAGGAGGCCATGCAGTGATGATCATCATCTTCAGCTTCACTAGCCCTGAAGTGTGATGAGATATATTACTTTCTATTACAATCAGCACTACTTGTTGTGAAAATGTAGATTTTTGCTTAAAGAAAGACAGGCCAGACTTGGTTCATGATTTAAGACACTGTCATCTCAATTTTGGTGATACTTGGTTTTGAGTTATTCCAGTGCAGAAAGAAAGAAAATAATTTAAGTCAACATTAGTACAAGCCCGATTTTAATTTCCAAAGTTTCAATCCAGATTTTAGAATCGTTAGTCAACTTCTAGAGTATCCTTCTACAAAGTTCTTTCACAGAAATACTTTCCATAATGATATTTATGGATCGAGACAGGAGAGTAGATATAGCCTATTGGTTATTCATTGTATTTGAATGAGAGTGCAGGAACTCTGAAAGGAATTACATTTTTGTAGAGGAAATGTATTTTTCCCTGGCAGCTCAGAATTAAAGACCAGCTTGTACTTAGCATTACTTTGCCTCCTTTTCAAAGAAGTTGCAAATCAGGCTCTCCTGTATGAAAGCACAGGATGGCTGTTGCCTGGTAAAAAACTGAATCTGTACTGCTTGGCTCTTACTTATGTATCTTTAACACAGAACCAGCTCTTCCCTTCTGACGGTAATGTTCAGAAATATTACACCCATCCCTAGAAAAAGAATGTTGTGCGAAAGCTACGACTGCAAGCTCATGAACAAAAAAAAGGAATTGCAGCTCTGAGGAGTTGTACTTGAACAAAAAGAGTGGTTGCAGTATGAGCTCTACCATTTTAAGTGAAGGCCTACAAGCCACCATGATGAATAAAATATCGATTTAAAGTCATCAAAAATTTAGACAAACTACCTCTCAGAAATGAGTTGTTATATATGCAAAGTGGGGTGCTGAAAATACAATTTGTAGCTTTTGTTGTGCCATTGCGGCACTATATTTTCAAGCATGATTTTTAAAGCTGACCTTGTGCAGCTCAAATTTTGAGTCATATTTGAGTGCAATGTTTGCAAAAGAAGTAGATCAGCTACTGGCAGCACTTGAATTAATGTTGGCTTCTGTATTGGGTCTGTGAGCAGTAAATCCTGCCTTCATTGTCACGTTTGACACTGTGGATTGTGTAGGGTCATCACATTTAGAGTGTGCCTTGACATTTGTACGGAGTATTTGGATTTCTTGTTTATGTTGCACTATACATAGCTTTTACCAAAAAGAATCTTGAAAAGATAGTGAGCAGGAAAATTAATATTTTTTAAAACAGAGAGTTAAAGAGAATTGCAACTGCTTTCCCAAGCAGCGTGTAGGATGAGAAATCAATCTTCTTCTGGCTTGTCTGTGTCAGGACTGGTGGTTGAAGCCTTCCTGACAGCAAAGGAAACGTCCTTGTGATAACTCATCTTGGGAACTCAAAGCGGGCCACTGACAGAAAAGCCAACTGGTGTATTTCTGTCTCCACTGCCAAGAAGGAGCCCTGCCAGCACAGTACACCCCTTTTACAACCTGCCCTTGACCCTTTTGCGAGCAATTGTTGATCAGAAGGGCTCCCATGTGAAGGCGTAAGCTTAAGGCTTGTGTGAGTCTTCCATCCTGTGCATCCTCTCTCTGTATGTCTCATGAGACCTCATCCTCAGACATGGCCTCAAGTCTCAGACTTATCCTGATGCTCTCCAAGTCTTTTCTCCCATCCAGGAGAAGCATTCTTTGGTGCAAGATCTGAAAAGGACAAGTTCTCTATTTCCCCGTAAAAGAGTTATCCCCATTAGAGAGTTTGAGCATGCAAAACATTGCATGGAAAAATGAAGCAGAGAAATTATTTTAATGATCTTTCTGTTGGGATATGAGCTGTGTGAAGCAATGTTGTGTCTTCAGAGTCTGTTAGTGACTCTGCTACAGGTCTCCTTGACCATTTCAACATCAGCAGGATGTTAGTATGTCCTTGCTGAATTTCCAAACGTCCAAAGTGACAGCTTAGTTTTCAGTTGTAGTATTTCAGCTGATGTGATTTTTCAGACTTAACATCAAGACCAGTTCCCAGCTGGATGGTGCAGTGCGATACCCAGTATTACCAGAAGGGATACTTGCCTACATCAAGGAGAGCTGGGGTCTTCTAACTTCTTACCTTTGCTATTTTGCCGGAGGCAAGAAGACAGAAAGACAATCACAGAAGGAAAAGGTTATTTGCCGGTATCTCCTTTTCAGCAGTCCCCTGTGGAGGTGGCATCCTCAGAACTCTACCATCTTCAGCTTTACCTTGGAGATCTCGGCAACAACACGACCGCAGGGGATGGGAGCAGGGGCAAAAGTAGCTGGTAACACAGACCCCGCTACCAGGCAGAGCCGTGGCTCCATTGTTGAGTGCAAAGAGGGAGTTTAGTGCTCCAGGGCACTCCCTCAGCTTGCAGCTGAGCCACCAAATCTCGGAAGGGTGCAGGTAATGCTTCCCTGGGGACATGCAGCCCCTTTTTGGCCCTGCTGCTGTTTCCTAGAATTACCTGGAATTACAGACACGAGGGATAGAAGACAGAAGGCACTTTTTCCACCCTGCAAGACTGACTATTGTGTTTGCAGAGGAGAGTGCAATGCCTGCCATGGCAGAATATATGTATATGTATTTACACACTGCACAAAATATCTGCTGCTGTTCATTTACTTTGTTGAATACCATGTGATATTTAGTTCCATGGCAGGGGAGCTCTACAAAATGAATGTGCAAGCCTTGAAAAAAATAGGTGTTTTATTCTCCAGTACAACTCTGAAATGCAATAAATATAAGTTGTGAGGGGTTGGAAGTTCAGTGAGGCGTGCAAACTGCAGTCCCATTTAAAGTCCCATTTGACCAGTGCTGTCCTGTGAAAAAATTACCTTCTCATTAGAGGACAAAGATGCTCTGTAATTAAGATAATGATTTTTTCTATAGCTGTCTTTTATCTTATTTTTCTAGTTAGCTTTTTTCTATTCAACTATTAAGTTTTTGAAATTAAACGTGTTGGGAAATCTCTTACCAAGTGCTAATAAGAAAAACCAAGCTGCTGGCTGCCAAAAATGAGTCAGATGAGGGGTGTTTTTGCTTAACTTAGCCTTGTGGGAACTGATAATAATCTAGTGAATAAAAAAGACTCCACATTTGAAAGGCTGTGGGCTCCGTTCCTAATGAAGCCGCTGTGCCCAAGACCTTTTCTGAACCAGCATCTTATCAGACACAGACCATAAAGGCATCGAGGTAAGCAACACAGCTATCGCTGCATCACTTTTATCTCTGCATGGCAGGTACTGCACGTTGGAGGAAAAATCTGAGCCTGGAAGTCCAGGCTTTATGTGGCTCTCCTTCCCTCCCTCCTTGTGTAACCAAGAGGGAGCTAAGAGCTGTCGTGCGTTTTCTGTTGAGATCTGTGACGGTCTGGAGCCCGTGTTATACAACCACTGTGAGACAGGGACCTCTGTCAGTGCCCCTCAAAAGCCTCACACCTGTCTCCCTGTCAGTTGCTCCTCTAAACCACGGTAGCCTAATTAAGAGCTCTTTGGAGCCTCCCGTATTGGGTGGCTTTTGAGGTGAGGTGGGAGCTCACACCTCATTTGCTGTTGGTAGCGATTCGCCGGGGCGAGGGGAGCGCTGCACAGGTTAAGAAGCACTGGTGTAAGTAATTGCAAGAGGGAAAAATAGTTTTGCTGCTTGGCTGCCATGTGCAGCAGTGCGTACCCCACAAAGATGATGGGATTTGCCTGCTGCCCCGCTCTGACGCAGCCATGTGCGGGGCTGGTGGTCTCAGTGCCTGCCCTGAGATCTCATCTCGTACTATGGCAAAAGGCACTAGGGTGAGAAATGTTCATCTTCCTTCTAACAGCACCCGCGGTGAGAAATCCATTTGCACCCCCGTGGATGTGCTGGTGTTCCCCAAACCTGCTGGCATGCCACCTACACCTTGCTGCTGTGTAGCAGCATGTAAGATAGCGTCATATATACGTTATGAATGTAGTTGTGTCTAAGATGCAGTCATTCAAAAGAATATTCGGTGGGGATTCAGGGATGGGAAGGGCTTGTCACGGTAGTTAGAGGTAGGCAGGGTGTATCTTCACCACTGCTGTTTATAATGTAGCAAGAAAGATAAACTTGCCCAGACATATGCTCTATTTTTGCAAAACCAGAGAGGCTGAGCTTATTTAGCTGCTCTGCAAAATGTTGCCTGCAATTCTCAGCTTGGGAGATAAGGTACTGATGTTATGACCTGCATGTCTATGTGAAAAGAAAAGAAATTTGTTTTGTGTTGAAGTCCCATGACTAACAAGCTTTACGCTGTTCCAATGCCCCTACTAGGTACCTCTGTTTTTTATCTGACTGTCATAAAAGCCTTTGTCATGTGGTCATAACTGGAGTAAAAAGGCAGAGAGTCTGTAGGATCAGCTGCTTTGCTGCCCTTGTTCACATCCCCACATTGCCACCAGCTTCTCTCTAGCCAACAAGGTCAATCAGCTTGATTGACCCCATCCCCTCAGCTCAGCCTTCAGCTGCCCAGCAAGGCACAAAAGGCCGAGATCTCCTTGACAGAGAATTAGGCACTAAATGAGCTAACAAAATGCAAATGTGAAGTTTTCATTGGCCTTTCCCAGTGTGTACTTTGGGGGAGAAGGCTCTGTTACAAGAGTTGGAAATGGTGCTGATGCGATGGATCAGTGTGTCCAAGGAGCATGGAGGTTTCTCCATGCATTTTCTGGTCATAAGACTTGAAGCAAAATTCTGGAGTTGGATTTGGCCCTTGCAAGTGGAGCCACCTTCCCCCAGTTTCAAAATGTGAGCAGCTGAACAAGGCTGAAGCACCCTAGCAGCCACTGTAACGTGGAGACTTATCCATTAAAGTTCCTTACTAGCACCAGAGTCATGCACATTGTTGGGAAACAGGTAATAATGCCTAAATGCAAAATGGGCAAAAATCATAATAGAGAAACCTAGAAATATAGTGTACCCTCAGAATTAGTTAAAAATTAAATGCAAACCCCCCCCCCTTTTTTTTTTTTAACTCACCCTCCCATCTGCTCCAGAGTCCTCAAATGGGATTTATTCTCTGTGTTATTTAGAACAAAAAAGAAAAGTGTTCTAACTCTGAGCTTAATTTTTAGTTCTAAGGGTATTTATGTGAAACCTGGTTAAATTCAAAATGTGCATTAAAAATTATAATTTTTAAAAAAATCCATAGTGTATCGTGTTAAATATTAACTCAATTTGCAGATACATGCACAGTCTGAGGAGTCAATGGGAGCAGGCAGGTGTCGGGGGGCAGGGGGTTTGCTCTGATGCCTGTTGCTGGTACTCAGTAATCTTTCTGGCCTCTGTAAAGGGCTTTTCTTGAGCAGGCAGCATGGGTGAGCTTTGCCTTTTCCCACCCACGTGCTTCCTGTGCCAGAGAGGGAGATGAAAGGCTAGTGCCGGCTCAGGTCCCAGCGCAGCACAGCTGAAGGTGGTCCTCTCCAACAGAGAAATGCTAAGCTGGGTGTTTAATTCCAGTTTCTGGAAGAGCTGGCTGGAAAGTAAGAATTCTATTTCAGAGGAAAAAATATACGAGGAAACTTGAGCTTTGGTATCTGATTTTACAGAGACTTTACAGTGCAGGCAGGCTCCTCTATCTGATTTTCATGAACGCTGCGGTGGCTTCCTAAACACAGATTTACTTGCAGGGGCAGGAGTCTCTGACCACGGTCTCTGGCATGAGTTCTCTTCCTACCTGATAATTCCTGTTACAGAGGAGATCTGGCTTCCTTGCTTTGAATTGGGCAAATCGGATAGGAGACCACTTCGCCTATATCCTGGCATGCGTGTCTTCCTCTCTGAGAAATTTGGCCAGGGTATCCAATTTCAGCTGAGGTCCAACTAAAAAGGGAGTGTTAGGAAAAAAATAAAATAAAATAAAAAGGAAAACATCTTATTAATGCGGTTCATAGCTGAAATCAGAATTAGAAACTAGCCTCCTCGGAATCTGCTCAGGTCTAACTATCTCTGCAGAGCAGTCTCTGGAAAGCTCTCTCTAGCACTGCTATCTCACAAAGCCAATCACAGCCATACCTAAATGTTTCTGGACTAAGAAAATGTCGTAGAGTGATTTTTTAACTGATTCTCAGAGTTTGGATGCTTCTTTAGAAGAAAGATCTTTATTTAGAGAAGTCAGGAAAAGGCACTTCCCTTCTATGCTGGCTAGAAAGAGGTATTAAAGGGAAATTTTAGCCAGATGCTTGGTGATGAACAGAAGCCCAGTTAAAACTGTTTTATACAGTAGATTGTAAGTATATGAATCTTAGAGCAGCATGAATGCGCTGTAAAAAGCCCCTGCTCCTAGTTTCTGCCAAGTACGAGAAGAATGAATCTAAGGTTAGCTCAGGATTTTAGCTGTTTGCCCCCACCTGCAGCCAGTGCCCACAGGGTGCACTGCAGTATGTATCCTCGATCCGTCTCCTGGGGAGAGACGTGTCAGGCTCAAGGTATCTGCAGGGTCTGACCCAAATCAGGTGCAGACTGAAGGCAATAGGCTGGGACTGCCCAGAGCTGATAACCCTGGGGCTGTGGCCGTGGCACGACAGGGAAGGGCTGTGCTGCAGTGAAAGCCTTTGGATGCTGTCAGTGATGTAGGGGCTGGGCAGTGGAGCCGGCCAGCTGCTTCCTCAGGAGCGCACAGCTAATGCGCTCTCACAGCTTTGGCCTTTCCCACCTGTCATGTAACCTGCCAAGCTGCAATTCTGCTTTGCCCTCTCTTTTCCTCTTCTCGTAGGAAAACAAATATCCCCAGTGCAAAGAGGGGCAGAGGGAGACGGGGCCAGGCTCAGCCCTGCTTGCAGCGTTCACCTGGGGCGTGCTCTTGCAGCACAGCCTCTGCCCCTGCTTCCTCTAAAACCAGAGTGATGATGCTGTTAATGAAAATACTTCTAAGATTAGCTACGTTCAGAAAATTAACACCGCAAGCTCCTGAAATTTGTCTGAAGTTATGACAACTTCCTTATAGAAATTCTCCTGTGAGAGAAAAGAGACAAATATTTTGAAAGGCTCACAAGTTAATGCAATGATAAATGCTGGGATCTTACTTTTCAGGCTGCTCTGCTTTCCCTGCCTTGGGGCTTCATTACAGCTCCACTCCCAGCAGTTTCAGGCAGCTGCTGTGGCAGGGGGAGAGCTCCTGTGGCATTATTTATGGCAGCTGTCCACAAGAGGACAGTGATGTACGGCGTGTCATCCCGCGCAGCTGTGAGTCTGCAGCATGGCGACAGGGCCGAGCAGCACAATCCTCATTTTCTGTCTGACACACAGCTAGAGAAAGGTGAGCTGGCTGGGTACAAGTAACAACCTGTTAATGTCCTCCTTTGGCCTCCAGCAAATTAACTTTTATCTTCTGGAACTGGGAAATTAGGGTTGGGAAAATCACACTTCCGTCTCTTCCTGCCGCACAAGAGAAGCAGGCTTAGTCCTGATTCTCCCTCTAAACCTGTGAGACTTTTATATATGGCTCCGTGTCATGCTTTCCCTCCACAGCTCTGCTTCTGACTGCAAACAGAGGCAGACTTTGCAGGGACCCGCTTGCCACTCTGCCTGCCCTGCCCTCTTTGCAGGCAGCATGCAGCAGTGCAACAGCGGAGGCACATCTGAGGCTCTCAGACAAGCTTCTGCTGGGAGAAGGAAGGAGCTGGCTTCTCCGTGCTGTCAAAGAAGCTGCAGAATTGACCCCATGCCCTTGATCTTGAAGGAGATATGCATAGGTGGCTGAGCAGGCTTGCTGGCTTATCGAAATTGAATCTCAGTGCCAAGTCACTCGGTTTTGACCTGCGCTATAAAACTGTTAAATTCCCTACAAAGCTATCGGCGCGCTTCAGAGGAAAGTTGATAGAATAGCACCTAAGAATGTGACGCACTTCATTTCTGCAGTTATTTGTTTCAGCCGTAGCTGATCTGGCGCAAAGCATAGGAAAACGCTGGGGTACGCTTTGTAGCGCCGTGCAGCGAAGGCTGGCATTGCGTTCCGTCAGCAGTTGTGAGGCTGCACGGTGAAACACAGCCCAGGAGGATGCTGGAGGGGCTGTGCCTGCTGAGTGGGAAGGCAAGGTTCCTCCTTCACGTTTGGATGGTGGAAATGGCACAGCTGCAGGTGGAGCTAACCGCTCCATGAAGGAAGGGGCAGCAGCTACAATAGTGCAGGGTAGCTGTGCCTCTTATCCAGTCCGGCTGACTGTGGAAGATTTTTGCTTCACCCGAAATCACAGAGTTGATTGGTCAAGATATAAAACACTCGGAGGATATGAGTGATGTGTCTGTCATTGCTATGCAAGCTTATGTTTTGTATGCATCTTATTCCATGTGTGCTGTGGAATGTCGTTATTGGCCGCTGAAATAACAGAGATGTAGAGCATAAGAGGGGAATGTTCTTGTGGATGTACTTTGTAGATTCATTTTGGTAAATACGCAACTTTCATCTTCAGACTAGGTAAGAGATGCTCACTTTTTGTACAGGTATGGGATCGGTTACATCCTAAGTGAATTTATTCAGGCAGGTGTTTGGGCAGTTGCTGTGAATTTTTCATTCCGTACTCTTCCTTAGAGCTGACGTTTTTCAGATTTGCTAGGGCTTTGCTGATCTGTGAAATGCTTCTGACTGAAAGCCCTGGCAGGGGAAGGTTTCTGTGTATCTGTGTGATGGATGCACTTGGAATGTTAGCACCTTTCCATATCTTATTCTGTGGAAAAGTCTCGGGTCTGATCTGGAAGGATTAGTCACAAAGAAAAGCAGTTATTTCCTGGTGCTTCTGTCTGGGCTGAAATTTCTGACAGGCAACTTAGCTATGCTAGTGGCTTTGGTGTGTGTGCATTTTTTGCCTATGAACTCTTTTGCACAGAATAGACATCCATCAAGCTTGTGTGAATATTGCCAGCCTGGATTTGAAGGGAAAAACAGGTATGAGGTGAAATGCAAAGCTTCCGATCCTGCTCGTCCTTTCTGCCCAGCTTCCTTCAGCAGCGAAGATCATGGTAGGCCACGGGGTTACCTCCAGGAAAGGATCTTCTGCAAAACACTTCTGCTTGAGAGAACAAATCAGATTTTAATGAGGCTGAATTTGGAGCACTAGTATATCTTCTGGGATTCCTTAAACTTCTTCACTTCCACTGTCCAAAGGACAGTTTGGCATGGGTTCTGCTTGGTATAACATGAACTGGCCCTGTGGGTTGATGGGCGTGCAGAAATACTGATTTCAAACCCAAATGTTAAAGCCAGGAGTGGGAATGGATCTGGGAAGCTTTCCCTACTATACCCAAGCAGCTAGGAGTTAAGAGCCTTTGAGATACTTTGAAATGTCAAGATTTGGACACAAAATATATTACCGTATATATTACCATAGACTCTGTATTTATCTGTCTAGCTATTCTTACTCTCTTAACTACTCTGTTCACCTTGGAGATAGCTTTAAACTCTTGATCTGGGTTCTTTTATAATCCAAATGATGATACCTAAGTCAAGCCATTTCAATCATTCATTAAACACTCTCCAAAAAAAAAAAAATCTCTAAGTTTCTCGTTTCATTTTCAAGGGACAGATGAATAGCTTCCAAAACTGAGAGAATCATCAGCTATTTCCTTCATCATTTTTGCTCATGTAAATAGCACATGAGTGTCTAATGTTGGAGTGCCATGCAGATATCTTACTTTCAAAATAGGCTGTTCTTGACAGTCAGCTAACAGGACTTGACGTGACTGATATTTATTGTTTCTAAAAATGTGGACATAGGTGGTTTGTATAAGACCGAGGCTTTGCACTGCCTGAAGCATGACTCCAAGCAACAATGATCACTTCCAGATTCTTTCACTGGAAGGAAAGATCTTTACCCACACCCAATAACCCAAATATCACAGTGTACTTAAGTGATGCTGACATTTTCAAAGACTACCTAAGGTTTTCCCATTCCAGCTGCAGATATGCCCCAGGTCTTTGTGGGACTTACTGTCTTTTCCTTTTGAGCTCTCCTGAGTCTTTTAGGCTTGCTTTCTTTCTGCCTGCTATCAATTCACTGGAGCCCAACTTTGATGTTGGCAAAGATCCATATCGTTGTAGCTGTAATGAGTGCTTGACTTTTAAAGGAAGCATGAACATATATATTACATAAAAAATAAAGTTCACTAGTCTCTACAGTTCTTAAGATTAATCATGTTGGTAATTTGATTTCATGTGTAATTTCTTTTTAGCTGAAGATGAGGGTTGCATATTAATTCAGCAGCAGGTCAGGTTCAATGAGCTCCTCTTTTATTTATCCTTCTCATAGGACATCAGCAGATGGTCCAGACATCTGAGTTAGTCTTATGATCCAATTTTTCCACCAAAAAAAAAAAAATCCTTAAAAGATAAGCATTTTAGTATTTTCTTTTGGTATTTTGTAAGTGAAGTAGCTGGTGACCGAAAATGCACTTTCCAAGCTGTCTGGTTTTTGTTAATCCAGGTATTCTGTACTGGTATGTATGTGAAAAAAATGTCACTTTCTTGACAGCCTAAGCAGAAGGGCTGGGTTCCCAAGTGCACTCCATGTTGGTCTCTGCTGTCTGCAAGTCAGTGGTGGAACTCTCACTGCCTTCAGACATCCTGATGGGGTGTGAAATCATCAGTTATGCCACTTCCTGGCAAAAAAAAAAAAAAAANTAGGTTTTTGAGATTGTTCCCCCCCCACAAAAAAAAAAAAAAAAAAAAAAAAAAGCTACTGATGTGCTTATATCCAGCTTGAGACTTGTGAGTCAGATTGTATTTATGTAATCGTACTGTCCCCACATATAGCCAAAATGTCACTTAGGAGAGCCTTCAGTGTTGCGCAGGCATTATTGCAGGGGACAGCTTGAAGAAAGCCCACCTTCAGCATGGAACATGATCTCCGTGCTGTGGCCATTGCACGAGGTAGCAGCTGACTTTTGGGCCTTAGAGATGACTTTGCAAGTGGGACAGTTAGCAAGATGGCATTTATTGGTGCAAATTGAGGAAACGAGGTAGAGAGCCATCACAGGGAGCCTGCTGCTGCCTGCTTTGCTCCTCTGCAGAAGCCATGAGCTGTCCTGTCTGACCCTGCGCTCCCTTGGATGCGCTTGCTGTTGGTCTGTGGTGGTGAAAGTAAGAGGAAAATCAAGCCCCAGGCATTCACATGGTCCGTGAGGTG
Source organism: Alectura lathami (assembly GCA_013399715.1). Lineage (NCBI taxonomy): Eukaryota > Metazoa > Chordata > Aves > Galliformes > Megapodiidae > Alectura > Alectura lathami. The sequence goes on along the minus strand of VXAV01009064.1, from coordinate 15,723 downwards.
CTGCATCTCCATAAGGCTTTGTAACTGTCATTTTTCAAGTAATTTAGCAAATGATCTAGAACAGGGCTGGGATACAGGTAGTGCACAGGAAGCAGCATACCTTGAAAGTACATGTCTTTGTTTTAATCAGGTTGGCGGCATACCGTGACCTGCCATAATGAATTAACCTGGTGTTTACCAAATTATGCTTTAAGCTTAATGAACTCATATTTGCGTGTCTGTCTGTAGGTGTATGCTTGTCATTTACAACCTGCAAATAGGTAATCATGCTTTTATTGCTGCTTCATCCCAAACAGGAAATGTACAAAAGGTCCATGCGGTAAAAGGCCAGTTAAGCTCATCTCAGCCTTTTTTCATAATAAAAGTAAGAAGATTATATTGAAAGACTGGCTTTTTCTCTCTTTATCAAAGTTTCTGAATTGCTAGCATTCAACAAAGCCATGTGACCTGAACAAAACTGTTGCAGAGCAGTCTTTACGAAACTCTACCACAGCTGTGTAATAAATATAGCTCTTATCTCATTTCTTATTGCTGCAGGTGCCATTTAACTTCAGTTTAGCATTTTGGGTTTGGGCGAGCGTTCGTGCAGCTTTCACAGATTTAGGTAGAAATAAGTTCACTAATTTGAACCAAGTGATACAAATTTATGGGATCCAAGTCATGAGTGCTTGCTATTCTGAAACTTACAGTTTATTGCTGAGCAAAAGCAGAAGCTCAGCTGCCTTTTCTCTTAAAATTACTCGATATGCAAATCCTTAATGCTGACGAGCAGGCCTGTTTCGCCACAGCTTCTTGCACTGTACCTCGAAGGTGAAATGTTCACCCTTGTTTCTGCAGGGCGTGAAGGCGGCCACCTGCCCTCTCTTGTGGGGCATGAGGTTGGTTGGGTTTGGACCTGCTTGGGGTCCCTGCCAGAAGCAGGTTTCACAGCTGGGCCCAAGGGTAATTCTTTGCTGGGTTAAGTGGTGGGAAGGGGTGGAGAGGGAGCACAGCTTTGTCTGGTGTGGCAGCCCAAGCTGCATTTGGCTGGTGTGAAAAATTTCCTCTAGTTCAGCCTGTGATTGGCAGCTCATTAAAACGCTGACTTGAAAACAAAATGAAAATACAGAGAAACAGGAAGCAGTCGCTTCAAAAACAGCATTTCGTATTTACCATTATCAAGACCTGTAGTCATCGGAACAGCAATGATCTCTGCCTCAGGGTGCTGTACTCATCTTGCATGCTCTCCTAGCATCACCTCAGCCTGCTCAGGAGTGGGCACGGGCACTGCTCCCCTCTTTCCATAACCCTGGGACATTACTTCTGCACTCATCTACCCACACAGGCCCCACCTCTGGGCTGTGTTTTGAAGTGATCTGGTGCCCTTTTAATTCTACACTTAGGTCTAGGATAACAGTGTAGTGCAGCTGGGGCCAGGCAAGCAGCTATTTGGGGATGAACCCACCAGCTCCCTAAACACTTAGGAGCTGGATTTAGGTTCCTTTTGTTTGTTTGTTCACACAGGAATATTCTCCCACTGCAGGTGGATACAGATAAATCCTTTGCTCTCCTCAGCAGCTTCATGGCTGAGACATGAAGACTTTGAGCATCCCCTGCAAGGCCCCAGGGATTAGGCCGAAACAACAAAAATTCATCTTATCTCAGCAGGAGAAGTGGTGAACCTAAATCTGCAAAAACTTAGCCCCAGATCTTCTTTTGAAAAGCTTCAGTACAGAGCTTTTCCCCGAGGAGTGTGACTTCCTGCCAGCTGCTGGAGAAGTCACTGGAGCTCTTTTAACCACCAGACCCCACGTGCGAGCACCAAGCGCTCCCAAATGCAACCCATGTGAGTTACTGGGGAAGACCCCAGGATCACGCTGGTGGAGATCTAGCCGAAGTTATACCTCTGGAGAATATGTCTTGATGCAGGAAGCTGATATTCAGATCATACATTAGCATTCATGGCCATAAATGGCCTGTCATGTCTTTTACTTCCTGCTTTGAACTCAGAATAAAACATCAAAATCAAAATCCAACCTAGTTCGGGCCCCAAGAGCTGAATGCAGGTGGAGTCTCAAAAGAGCGGGACAGAGAGGGAGAACCACCTCTCTCACCCTGCTGTGAATTGAAGGCCAAATTAATCAAAGTGTATGCAGACCTTTTGTTTTTTCTTTTGTGCAGTTTAATAACTTCACCTCGTTGCTTTGAATGATGTTAGTGTAACAGTTTGCCTGCTAGAGAAGAATATACTCAGACCCGCATTCTATCCAGAAGCAAGTTTTAAAGGTCATGTTTGTTCAGACAAATGAGATCATTTCTATGTACGAGCTTCTTGCATAAGATTATGGTACTTTGAAACAGCAGGAAATTGTGCACCCTCTTCACTCCTTGCCACCGCTGACCGCTGGGTCATGTGTTGCGACGCTGCTCCGCGCTGCGTGCTCAGAGGAGCCAGGACTGCCGAGGAAAAGCTGGTGGTAAAATGTTCAGACTTGCAAGAAGAGGCGCTTGCTGGACGTTATCGTAGCCTTCAGCGTATCATTATCATTCATAGCGTCTAGTTAATGCGTTAGTATCTTAGTCCCTTATTAAATTTGAAAATCAAATATCAAACTGATTGTAGCGTCTGCCACCCAACAGGTATCTGATGAGCTCGCGCAGGGGCACCCAGCGGGGGCTGCCGCCAAAGCACAGATTTCCGTGGCAAGACTGCCATCGTGTGGGAAGGTCCTGCAGCAAGCACGTGTAACGGTGCCTACCTGCTGCACGCTTGCAAGAAATCTTCCTTCCTGGAATTATTCTTCATGCGATTTCGATAAAAGTACAACCTTCATTTATGAAAATGTGCTACAAAAATAGTGATTTCCCTAACTAAGAAGACTTGGGTAGTGTTAAATCTTCCTAGCGCGGTTATCTTGGTTCCACAAAACGTTTCATTTGGGAAATCAAGCATTTCCTGCCTCTGACAGAACCAGGATCTGCTTTTTTCTGTGCATGAAGTTAATACAGTTGAATATTCCTACTCTCATAATTTCTCTTGATATGTAGTTTATGTCTCAACATCTTTTTTCAGCTGCAACTTTTCCAGGCTTCATTGTAAACTTTCAGTTTACTAAGGTTTTCCATGTAATTGTATAATTACTGTCCCTGGTTTCTGCTGCTTTTTTTATGTTTTCCTTTAAATAATTGAACTTATACATTACGTCCTTAAAGAAAATTGCTGATCATTACCAGGAGTACAATTAAGAATAAATCTCTGTTAAGGAACAAGCTAAAGTTCGCTGTTTTATGCAAATGCCTACTGTTGAAAAGATGTCTTGTGTAATCAGGAATTACACTGACAAGTGAAGAATCATTTAATTAATGGGAATAGAGCAATCATTTAAATGGCTCATTCTATTACTGACTGAATAAAAGAGACAAAATAGCCCTGCTCAGGGATTAGAGTTGCTGCTGAAATTTAAAAAAAAAAAAAAAAAAATCCCTGGAATATTGTTCTGTTACTGCCTTATACAGGTAGAACAGTAACTCCTAAATATAAAGACATATATGCCAAATGTGTGAGACTGGACATTGAAAATTAATCTATTACTTCACAGGAACTTATACAAAGGGTTTTGTCCGTCAGAAATGCTGACTGGCTGCTGCCCCTGCTAACCTAAATACTCGGGCCCAAATATTCCCCTAAAGCCTAATCACCACCCACCTCTGAGAAGGGTCCTTCTGTCCTTGACTGGTCCCTGCCTCCTTTGGAAGCTTCAGAGTGGGGCTTCTCTAGGCTGGCTTTGAGTCTGGCCCAGGAAGACCGCTGCGCTGAGCAGACCGGGCAGCCGTGAGCCAGCGGGACAGCTTTCCCTCTCCTTCAGCGCAATTTCTGGTAGCAGCATCCCAGACCTCTGCTGGTTTGCGTGCACTTGGATTTTTTGCATGCTGTGTCCAATGATTGCAAAAGTGATTGTTTGCCTTCCAACACTGAAATGAGAAACAAATTTATTATATGAAGGAAAACATTCCTTTTGTTTTACTCCTTTTAAATGTAATCATAGAATTTATCATTTTGGGTAGCCAGAAGCACCCAGCTGCTACTTGAGGCACTTCAGGATGTTTGTAAAACACTCCCCTCGGGGATTTATTAATAAATGAACCAAATATGAACGTGTTCCAAACACAGTTCTCGTTTCTCAAACTGCCGAGCCCGCAGGAAGCCTAGTAAAATATGTAAGCCTTGCAAGCTGCCCAGCAAATCTTCAGCAGCAGGCTGGCTGTGTAGGTGCAAGGATGAGCGAGTTCCACAGCGAATAGCCTTCCCTTGGAAATTGCTTGCCAGCAGACTGCATGCTCCTGGTGAGCAGGATTAGTTGAGGTCTTCACTGACTGCATCTAATGTGGTTCTGCTCTGCCCTCTGCCAGTCAGCAGGTAGGTAACCAGATAACGATCAGGTTACCATGAAGGAACGTGCATCCTGTGGTACACCTGAACTGTATTTTCCTTTTTTTTTTTTTCCTTTTTTTTCTTTTTTTTTTTTAATTTGAAATGTCTCTTCTCCAACTATTAAAATGCAAAATACATATTGTCAAATGTCTCACACACTGCAAAGTTCAATTGCTATAGTCTGTAGTAAAAGCTAGTTAAGAAAATGTATTAAATCGAGCATTTTCATTTAGGGTCTAAAAAGAAGGAATAAGAGACTTGTGGGTGTTTTTGTGCATCTGGAGGGGAATATCCATATGCTCAGTCCTGCCTGCAGCTCCACATTCAAGCTTTGTTTTCTGCCAGATCAGTCTGTTTGGACGCTCCAGCTCGAGCTGTGCCCTCACACTTGGATGCCACCTCCACTGCCCCATGTAACCCCTGACTGTGCTTTCTCCTCAAGGATTCTGGAGCTGCAGCAGAGCGGCGACATGGACATACTGAAGCATAAGTGGTGGCCAAAGAACGGTCAATGTGATCTTTACTCATCTGTGGATACCAAACAGAAAGGAGGTGCCCTGGACATAAAAAGTTTTGCAGGTGTTTTCTGCATCCTCGCCGCTGGGGTTGTCCTATCCTGTTTCATTGCAATGTTGGAAACGTGGTGGAACAAAAGGAAAGGCTCTCGGGTTCCGTCAAAAGAGGTATTAGACCCTCCATTTCTCCTGGGAAATTTTCATGCACCCTGAAGATTGTTATGTTGAATTTAGAACCTTTAGAGAGGGTGGGGAAAAAAGAAAAAATCAGAGAAACTTCCTTAGCTTCCTAATTTTAAGGTAAATAATGTTCCTCAAAATCTCTTTAGCTGTTCTTCCCAGTAGAGCTTTAAATAAAAAAAAAAAAAAAAATGTATATTGGTGATGTATAAATATGTAACCATTCTGAGTAAAACACAACTGTTACTTGTAGAATAATACATTATTAGTACATCAATATTTAGTACGTTGTTCCCATTGGTGAGAGTTAGCCCTTACCAGTAAGTTCAAAAGTTTCTCGGCTTTTTCTTGCTGAATGTATCCCCTAAGCTCAATGGCTGAGTCTTTTAAGATAGATGCTCAAAGTTTAGCCCTTTAATCAGCATTTAGTTTCTTAAATAAGCTTATCCTGATTTTCAGAACTGTTAACCTCTTGGGACTTCCACGAACTTCAGCTCTCAGTATTTAATCTGAAGTCCAGGGAAGCAAGAGTACTTTGGATTTTTCAGATTCAGGCCAGACTTCTCTCTGAAATCTGTTACAGACTTGTTTGGAAAATCCTGGACAGAGAGTGGGGGAGATGTGTCATCTTGCACCAGAGATGAGTTTGGTTCTACACCTGCATGCGTAACCTACCTGTCCCAAGGCAATCTACCTGTCCCTTTACCAGCCTTATGCAGCCTCACAAAAATTCCTTCCTTTCATAATTAAGACATTAACTCTACAAAACACTGGAAAAGCATCAGAACAATAAAAAGCTATTAAAATACAGCAATGCCCAAAGCTGAACCTAAATATGAGCTCTAAAACAGCACTATCAGTCATACCTATCCTGTGTAGCTTAGACGCGTGCTGTGGGGTATTGCTGTGAATCTGCGTGCAGTGGCCTCACCTCTCTGCAGTTTCTCCATTGTGTTTGTTCCTGCTAATCTAATGCTGTGTAATCAGGCAGGATTAATTACGCTACCTAATTAGACATTGACACTGATGTTAGAATACTTATTACCTTTTCTTGCCTGTTCATATCCCAAGCTTTTTTTTTAAAGATCTGGACCAGACCTTAATTAAAAGCAAAAAGAATCTCTAGTCTTGAAATTGGCTTTCCCAGGAATCCAAACCACCTAGTTTCAACCGGTAAATTATCAAAAAAACTTAAAACTTACAAGATTGATCTTTACCCAGACTCTCACAACATTGTACTTCATATTTATCTGGTGCAAAACATAAAATTTAATAACAAAAGAAAAAGAAAACAGCCCAGATATTTTATGTAATTATACAATTTCCCATTTCAATTTTCAAACCCACTGAAACTGTAATGTATACATTTCACAAATGGTATAATTTGGCCTCCTTGATCTTTGTTGTGTATTCATCAGCTTAGCATTTAAAATTGCATCTCAAAGCTCCATGGAAAAGCTTGGCTCAAAACTGAGTTTAACATGGACATACGTGCTGAATGTCCCCACTGTCCTGGATGTGGGGGTCATCCAGCAAAGAAATACATCTTAACTAACTTTCTTAAAATTCATTTTAGCTTCCATGAAATCCATTGGCTCTTCCAGGCCACTAGTCCCGAATCGGGGGTCAGATTGGGCCAGTTTGTGGTCAGCAAGCCAGCCCCTTTTCCTGGTGGCTGCCGTCTTGTGCTCCAGAATGCAAGCATTTACACTGAAACAAATTGTCTTATGGTTGCGAAGATAACGTTTCAGTCGTGTACCAGAAGTAATCCGTTCACTGATGTCTGCCTGAGTCTGCAGACAGCCTTAAACGGTAGCTCTGAGAGAAGTGTGAACTGCCCCAGTAATCTCAATGGGATGTTGACTCTGAAGCCTGATGATAATTTAAATGTGAGGACTGCTGAATATATCACTACTGATCACACAAGAGAGAAGAGGAAAGATCATATTGTGGAGATGTGCACAATCTTACTGTGAGTGGGTCTCATTTTGGTGTATCGATCGGGTGGAGACTGGGTTGTGGGCTAAGCATGGGCGAGTATCACCACTTATATTCTTTTGCTGGTCTGACCCTAGCCCCAAATGCATCTCGGAGAAGAATGAGGAATATTCTAAATAACTTACAGAGGCTCACAGTTGATGAAACGTGAATTGGCATTTGAAATTACAAAGTGTTCGTATGCTTTCCAAATTTTAAGAAATAAATTAAAGACAAAAGAAAAAGAATTAGGACTGTCCCTTAGAGACATAGTCATGACTTGCGCATTCTAACGGAGCCTCTGTATATCTCTTTAGATGCCGATGCGGCCCCAGTTCTTCTGCATCCATATGCAGCTCCAAAGCTTTTAGGAGAGAGCGTTTGGTGAATGCGTTTGGTTTTGGTGTCACCTGTGCGGTTGTTTTGTGCATCCATGTCTATGTCCACATGTGAATAAACTATAGGCAGAAAGCCAAGCCCGAGAAACGAGCGCTGCCTTTTTTCCCCTCCCACGATGACCTCTCCTACAAAGCCCCTGTGGTCAGGTTTGTTCCCAAAGCCATTGCCCAGCCCCCGGGAGAGTCCCGATGCCCTTTCCCTATCCGTTTCTCCCCGGTGTGTCTCACTGTCCCCTGTCCCAGAGGGCAGCTGCTCCCTCAGTCTCCCCCAAGTCGGGCTCTGTATTCAGTGTGGTACCAGTGCAAATATTTGGTGATCCGTTTTGCTAAGCAGATGAACTCCTGCAGTTTGTTCTAGGTGGACTTTTTCAGAGTGCTTGACTTCATCCCTAGACAAAGGAGGGACCTAAAGCCCATTCTGTATACTAGGAGTTTTGCCATTGATTCAATGAGCTTTGGATCAAGCCAGTCATTGAATTGCAGTAATCAAGTCTGGAAGCCATCAGTGCACATCTATCGGCCGCCTTATTGCCCTCTGTGAGGTCCTAGAGTGTGAGATATTTCTAGTGGCCTGGAAGAGCCGGTAGATTTCACAGAGATTAAGGTAAATGTTAAGGTTAGTTGGAACTGATTTTTGTTCTGAATGAGCTGCGCTACCTAGACTGAGGGCATACGTTCCCTTGTACATGTATACGTGATGCCGCGTTGCATTCAGCTTTGCAGTGCAGTATGTATCTACAGTATAGGTGATTTGTTGGGTCACCCAGGATGTGCTCTTTTTGTTAATTCCCGTGCATTTAAATTCTCGAATATAAAAAGCAAGCCTTTTTAACTGAGTTCTCTGGGGGGGGGAGAGGTCTAAGAAGGAAAAAGGACAGAGGTAAGAGGAGTGATGCTGTGTTATAATGAATACTCCAGGCCGCCTTCTCACCCACAGCAGCATAATTCCATCTGAATCGATGGAATTGCTTCTTTGTAGGTAAGGAGAGAATTAATCCCTCTTTTGACATCACAATTTAAGATTGTCTAGTGCCCTCCTTTCTGTGTGATGTCAATGAGAAGCCAGTGCTTGGATGTGGGTCTGGAAGTCTGGCTTTTCTACACCACAATTTGTAGTACATCCGGAGAAGATTTTAGCCCTTCCTTCAACCTGAGAGAATGAAGGCTGATGAAAAGGGCAGTCTGGTCCCTGAGAGCCTCCCATTTTTGTCATTCAAATTTAGTCCTCCTTGCATCATCCCAGACATCCGAGGTGATGCTCTGTTTTCGTTGTACAAGGAAACCTGTCAGCACGTGGAGTTTTGTCATTCAGACGCAGGGTTTGAAGGTAGATGTGGAAGAAGGGTCTGCTTGGGTTTGGTTTAGCCAGTCCAGCTTCAGGAGGCGGGGGTGTTTGCTGTCAATGTTTAGAGCTGCCCACAGCAAGCAGGAAGCTTTAGGAAGCGTGCGTTGCGTTTACTGAGCAGTTCTGATTGCACTGTGAAGCTGCAACCCTGCAAAATAAGTGGCAGTGGTGAGCGGTACATCTTGTTCTTCTCCTTCCCCAGGACGACAAGGAAATTGATCTGGAACACCTCCACAGGCGCGTGAACAGCCTCTGCACAGACGACGACAGTCCCCATAAACAGTTCTCCACCTCGTCGATTGACTTGACCCCGCTGGACATTGACACTTTGCCCACCCGCCAAGCGCTGGAGCAAATCAGTGACTTCAGAAACACTCACATCACCACAACAACCTTCATACCAGAACAGATCCAGACGCTGAGCCGCACGCTGTCTGCCAAAGCTGCTTCTGGCTTCTCCTTCGGCAGCGTACCTGAGCACCGAACTGGCCCTTTCAGGCACAGGGCACCTAACGGAGGCTTTTTCAGGAGCCCCATCAAAACAATGTCATCTATCCCTTACCAACCAACTCCGACTCTGGGGCTCAACCTCGGCAGCGACCCGGACCGAGGCACCTCCATATGAGCATCAGACCAGGCTTCTTCACTGTTGCTTTTCTAGGACTCCCTTTGCAAGGAGCAGCTGTAATATTATGGGACTAACATGGATGTAACCTTTTTTTTTTTTTTTTTTTTTTTTTTTTTAATTTAAAAAAAAAAAAAGAATCAGGATTATTGGTAACAACTCTTCCTCTTCTCTGCTTTCTCAGTCTGGTCTCCTCCTCTTTCTCCCTTTACTCTCTTTACTACTCGAGTCATTTATTCTTCAGTTTATCACCACATTAGGTTTTGGTTACTTCAGGCTTTTCATATACTTAAATATAGGAAACATGTAGTGATTAATGCATAAAAAACCCTGAGGATTACTTTACAAAAGGGCATTGGCTCCTCCTCCCCCACTGCCTTTTTTTTTACTATAATTGCAATAACTTCAGTCCTTTACATGTATTCTGCTGCGTCCAGTCAGCGCTCCACTGCTGTGCGTCCTTTTAACTGTGGACCAAAGGCAAACCCTGCTGTTTAAAAGAAAAAAAATATATATTTTAAAAAAAGGCAAAAAGAGGAAAAAAATGGAAAAAAAAAAAAAGCAAAATGAAGTTGGAAGACCATTCAGGCCCCACAATATGAGAATGCAATTTTGTAGGATTACAAAAAGCCATTACTATGCCAGTAAAGACTACAGTTAAATCTACTTTTGCACTGCAACAGTGCATGTGACCTTTATGTGATTGTACAGTGTTGAAAGTTTTTCTTATGTACAGTAACCTGTAACATATGGCAGCAGCCTCTATTGTGTTAAATAAATCAGTATCTCATACATATATATATATACATATATACACACGGGTATGTATATATATATATACATGTATATATAGCTATAAAATGGCAGCCGTTGCTATTGCAATTCAGTTAATGAAGCTTTAGTAAAAATGTGTTGTATACAGGAAAGATGTACAGTGCAGGGGGTCTTTTCATTTCGAAAGGACAGGTCGCTTTAATGTTATTCTGACTTGCATTGTTTGCCAACAGAGCATATTTTATACTTTTTTATTAGAACATCCAGGGCAATTCAATGTTTGTACCTAGATGTAACTCATTGATTAGGTTTTGCATTGGCTGTTGAGCGTTCTATAAGGCTAACCTTGATAATTTTACTTTTAATTAATTAGACGAATCAAACACTCTTAGGTACACCACGCTCACGAGCAACTGATGTAGCTCTAGAGAAGTTTAAACATAGATCAAAGGTTAATAAATTATTTTCCAGAACAGTACCATGGATCAATACGATAACGGCGTTAGTGGAGAAAAAGCCCTTGAGAAACACTGATGTGGCCTTAATTACAATCACATATTGTTCGAAGGGGAAAACAACGTATGAACAGGCGCTCGTTTTAACCCTTTATGTGTTAAGTTAGATTTAGAGGAGCTACGTACTTTTTACTTTAGTGCCAACTGTGTAGAACAGAGAAAGAACAGCAGTGAGAGCAGAACCAGTGCCCCTTTGGGCACCAGCTTTTTAAAGTAACACTGTTACCTGGTAGAAACGTAGGAAGAGCTTTCATTTTGTAATCCTTAAAACTAAAGGTGCGGTTAAGTAGAAAGCAAGCAGTTTATCCTGTGAGGATCGCTTCAGTTTGGTTTTGTTTTTAATGCAGCCATACACTTATTTTAACCTAACTCATTCTTTGGCTAGGATTAATAGGACTCAGCCTATGCGATTTGCTTTAGGATAAATTAAAAAGTATATTCTTCAGATCTATTCTATTTTGATGCTAATTCTGTTCTGGGGGAGCATCTTGTACTGTCACTGTTTTTTGTACTAAATCTTCAAATATTGTCTACTGTGTAAGGCAGAACAAATTCTTATCGTGCAAAAGGCCATTTTGTTTCCAGGGTAGCAAGTGTCTAAAAGCATGCACGACTTGCTTCCCCCTTGTAACATTCATGAACTCATCCACACCTCTGAGATAAAATAAAATAAAAAATTTAAAAAAAAAAAAAAAGGAAATTTTCTTTCCAACAAGCTACGTAGGGACATACCAGATGTTGCAGTGATTTTAGCTATTAAAAAACAAAACTGTTAACCATGTACGATATTTAAAATAGGCCTATTTTGATGTGTTGCCTATTATACAGATACACAAAACACTTTTTGGAGGCCTCAGTTACAAGTGGCAGAGCTTTCTGTGTATAATTTGTCTAAATAATTTGTCTAATAAAATTGTTTTCTAAACTTGCGTTTCCTCCTGCCTGAATGCTGAGCACCGTGAGATTTTTCCCTCTGCGGCAGCTGTCCCTGTCCCCTTACAGACTCTGTCCTTTTTATGATGATCGAGGAGCGCTCTCGGAACAAGGACGTTAGCGTTATGCGATTACATTCTGCTGTCTTTATTTACTCAGAAGTTAGTCTGCTCTGACATTAGGCATATTCCGAACTGAGATCTGACAGAAGTTTTAACGTGAGAGAGTTGATCCTGTACGCCATTATGGCCCTCTCAATCCATGGGTGCTTCTGCTATGTTCAACCTGCTGGCCTAGCCATTAGTAAGTCCTGCAGAACATACTGCAGTAGCATCTGAGGGTACTCCTGACCTGCAAAGCCACCATGGCCTCTTGGGAAGTGCTCTACCCCTAGCGTGACAAGCCATTCATTTTACATTTACCACGAGCGTTGTCCCTGTCGCTTCATCTCACAAACACGCCCACCCAGAGCTGGGTAGCCACAGCGTGATCAGAGCCATAATCTCGTGGGTTTCCCTCCTGTCTCGGCAAAACCAAGTGCTGGAACTGTTTCCCTAAGTATATCAGAATTTTAAGAAGTATTTTCTCTTCCTTCCACGCTGATACAGGATGCTGCAAAGCGATGAGAAGGTAAGGACACCTTTCTGTGCTGCACACCCAATGCGGCTGGGTCGTAAGGCATGTGTTTCACAACCCTGCACAAAGGTGATGGGATGAAAAGTAAAACAGCTTCCCAGTGCACACTCTTGGTTGTAGGTGATGGCAAAATAGTCTTCAGAACAACAAAGGTAGCACACAGACACAGGCCTGCTGTATCCACTTCTCCCTTGGTCCAGATGGCTGTGTTTCCTCCTCACTCTGTGGAGCTGTTTCGACACAAATGCCAAAATGAAGTCACACACATTTTTTTTTTTTTATAAGACCTGGGGTGTGTACACATGCATTCACACTTCATATCAAGACCAGGGAGCAATTGCAAACTCGTCATCTTCATGTTCTACCAGCTTGTCACGTCTCATACGTGATACTGTGCATGAAGTCAGAAATCAAAGCCTCCCTAGGAGGCCTCGTGCAGGCAAAATGATTCATAGCCTAATAAAGTCCTAACCAAAACCTTGTACTGATACCCCAAAACTACAGCAGCCATGAATTTCATAACAATTACCTTTCAAGAAGCAGAGTTATAAAAATAAATTTATCATCTGTCAAGACTTACAAAATCTGCCCCCCAGCCCCATTCATCGCGGTGGCGTGATGCTGTGCGTGTACTACAGGATTTATTTCTATAACATCCATCAGAAGGAAGGAAAATATTACAGCCAGAAAGCCGAATTGTATAGCCATTAACTACTGTGCACGAGGTCACACAGGAAATCCGGAGCAGAAGAAATCAGTTTCTCAAAAACAGTTCACTGCTGTAAGGGGGAAAATAAACACTTCCTCCCCAACTGATCAAGAAGGAAAAGAGAGGAGAGCAGGGAGCCAAGAACCCAGGTCCGTTGGCACTGGTTGTCCCGCTCACAGGACAGAGACGCCAATTTTCCAGCCCAGTCTTGGCTACTAAAATCTGAAAATATTTCAGTAGACCACCCACCCCACCCAAATAAATAAATAAATAAATAAATAAAACAAGAGTAGGAGTTTAAGACAAACCCATTAATTAATAAATGAGGGGTGGAGGCACATGCCTGGCTGCAGGTGGCAGCTCCTGAGCTCCCCAGCTCATCACACAGCTGCAGGTGCTTGCCTCAATCCCTCTTCTGGCCCGTGCTGCAGCTGGTGTAGCAGCAAAGGAACTCGGTGCTGGCAGCCTGGGCACGGCCTCCTCTGCTATGGAGCAGGCAGGTTTGCTTTTTGTAGCCCTCTGCCTTGCATTTCAGCCCTGCAGGTGAGTGCTCTGAAGCCAAGTGAGCTGTGTTTCAGCTGCTTGCTTGCTTCCTTCTTCAGGTCAGAAGTTGAGCAGCAACAGCAGTTGGGTGCGAGTCGGGTGAAGGCTTTGGTGTGCTTATGACCCTGACTCAGCTGCTGAGTGATGCTGTGAGAGGCAGCCAGAGGATGCTGCTGCAAGCGCTTGGCCTGTGAGCCTGGTGGGGAGGTGGTTAGTGTTCTGTGCCTGCTTGGAATCAAAAAATAAGTGGAGCGGGCAGCTCTGTGAGTGAGTCAAAGCCTCGCCATTGCGGGTAAGTTTGCATTTCTGGCCCCCTGCACAGGGACGTGCTTCACCAAACACGCTGTGGGAAGGTCTTGAGTATTGGTGTTGAATGTTCCCTGCGTATGGCTCTCCACAGTAGGAGCAATCCCTACTGACCCACGTTGTTACTAATTAATCCTTTTGCTCACGCACAGGGGAATGGGAGGAAGCAAGCAAATACTGTGATCGAAGCTCTAACGTGGCCACTTGCTATTCCTACTCTCTGACACACTTCTAAGCACAAGTCTCTGCAGCGTGACAGCGACCACAGCAAGAAGTATGCAGTGTAACAGAGAAATGTGCTGTTTTATCAAATAGTGCTTAGGCAACACCGGGGTGGTTTGCGTTGCTCTAGCTTTTACAGCTCTTTTTGAGCCATTTCTGCTGTTGCTTGGATTGGTTCTGCAGGTTTAGGGAATGGCAGGTGATGTTTCTTCTCATTTCTGTTGACCTTTTCCCTCAAAGAACAAACAGGGCTCCCTAAAACCCTTCGTATGACCAAAAAACAAGTCCTGCCAGGGTATCTGCAGTGCCCAAGGCACAGCCAATACGGGACGCAGGGAGTTTCGCTCTTCCTCCACTAAGGTGAAAGATGGGGATAAGGGAAGGTCATGCACCTGGAAATCTGACTTCTGAAGGATGATTTTTTCCATGCAGCCTTCAGTTGTAGAGGCTGCTGTCCCATCTGACAAACAGAGGCCTGGTCAGATCTACATTAGGTCTGCTGAAGTAGTTTAGAAAGGCGAAACTCATTTCCATTAATATTTCTGAATACTCGTTCCATAAATACTGGCACAGACAGCAGCTTTCCATTTAAAACTCATGCCTGGCAGGTTATTATCTGTGGTAGATAGTCGTTTGCTGAGGTTAATATGGAGCACAAGCAGAAGGTGACCTGGAGTACATGCACCAATTCCTGTTTCACAGGCTGAAGCTGCGTAAGAAAATAGCTGGTGCTGTGCTTTCGCATACGTCTCGCCTCACCTTCCTGAGGGAGCGGTGGGTGTAAATCCTAACACAAAGCAGTACCAGACTGAAGGGGCTAAATCCCCACGCGTCTCTTAGCAGTAAATCCAAGCTGCTGTCTCAGGCGCACCTCCAGCTCAGCGTCGTGTGTTTGCTGACGCAGCTCCTCGCTGCTGCTGATGGCCTCGTGCGGGTGGCCAGGCAGGCTGCAGGCCCTGGGGACGCGAGAGGCTGGGTGCAGCTCATCTCTTGGTTGTAGAGAAACGTGTGAGACTGAGGCTGAAGAGGGCTTTGTAGGTTAGTTTTGCACGTTGCATGGGAGCAAACCTTAGTGTGAGGAGTTCTGTCCTTCACGCCGCTCAGTAAGCGGTGGATTCAGCGCGAGGAAGGCAATGAAATGTTTCGTAGAATTATTGAGGATCACCAAGGCCAACGTGACAGACGGCGGAGCCCCACCACCACACCGTGTCCCTCAGTGCCATGTCCACACGCCACCTCCCTGGGCAGCCTGTTCCAACATCTGACCACCCCTTCTGAGAGGAAATTCTTCCCGACAGCCGATCTGAAACCCCTCTAGAGCTACCTGAGGCTGTTTCCTTGTGTCCTGTCACTTGTCACCTGAGAAAAGAGGCTGACACTCTTCCTGCTACCTCCTCCTTTGGAGCAGTTGCAGGGAGCGACGGGCTCTCCCCTCAGCTTCCTCAAGACCAGAGAGCCCCAGTTCCCTCAGCTGCTCCTCCTAACGCTTTTCTAGCCCCTCCAGCAGCGCTGTTGCCGTTCCCTGAACGCGTCCCAGCGCCTCAGCGCCCTTCTTACGGCGAGGGGCCCGCAAGCGAGCACGGTCCTCGCGCAGCTGACGGCGGGCGCTCCCGCCGGGAGCGGCTTCGCCGCGA
>VXAV01009062.1:78939-105788 GCA_013399715.1 Alectura lathami | reverse complement strand
TTGTTAAAAAATTTGTTATAGAGCTTAATATTGTCATTCATGATACGAGCAAAACAGAGAGAACCTCTACTGTAAAACTAATACGACAAATATTGATACCAATGGCAGATATTTTTTCTCACACAAGTGAAGACGTCTTCCAAAGGCATTCAGGTGTTAATTACAAAGACTACAGACTTTTTAAAATACACATTGCACATGTACTCAGTTTAAAGGACTCATTTAAATGACAGTAGATATCTTAAAGGGTATGTAGAATTTATATTCTGAATAAGATAACATATGCATACAGAAATTGAATAATTAATTTGACCNNTGACCAAATATGTTCTGTCTTACAAAAAAAAATTATTACAACCAAAATATCATTTGACATCTGACGAAAGGGGTGAGGCTGTAAACTGTGATCTTGTGAAGATGTGCCATCCTTGTGGAACAGGAGTAAAAACATATCTGAAGGCAGAGAAACTTCAGAGCTCCCAAGCTGGACAGCAGGAAACAGTCATACAGCATAAACACTTGGATTAACCCCGTTTAGACTTCACTTTGACAGGATCCTCCATATCAAATGTATTATGTAATTCTGTTAGAAAGGAAGAATGCTAAAACATTTGGAGACAGTGGCCTCCTCCAGGGACATGAGGTGAATGAAAACCAAGAAAAATTTATGAAAAAACAGCTCCAGCTCTGTGAGTTTAAAACAGTAAAAGTCATCATAGGAAGCCTTACAGTCAAACCGTAAAAATCCTGGCTCCTTTATGGAAAAGAGAGAAAGCAAAATTAGTGTCTTTTCTGTTTTAGTTAAGCTTTTGTCACACATATACTTGGCCACCTCAGAAAGAATTTGGCCTTTCCAGACTCCTTCTGTGCTTGTGTGACTCTGAATTTGGGTCAGAATAGTTCTCCTTGGACACTGCAACTAAATTCAAAATGCCATCAGCTCTCCGGCTAGCGTTTTCTTTCTTCTACAGACACCTTGATATGTTTCTCAATGAGGACTGTTAGTGATGCCTAGGAAATTCAGTATCACTTTACTTTGTACTTTTTGTCTTTAAAAGTGTCATCAGGAACTTTCTTCTGTAGGAGAAAAAACTATTACAATGCATTATGATGAAAGGAGGAGAAAAAACTCATTGTTAAAGGAGCCAAAAAACCCACAATATGTAGAGAGTCTCAGAGAAATGACAGGAGTGTGATCTTTAGTGACCTGTCAAGTGAATTTATTTTACTTAAGGCAATAGAAAGTTATTTGCCCTTTATGGATATCACCTTTCTTCAGCAAAGAAGATTCATACATGTAGAGTGAGTGTCAACACAAGGCTCAGGACAGTCACAGGTTTCATGTAGGCAAAATATATGTTACTGACTTTCCTAACAGACTCGGAGCAGAATTTTGTCCTTGAATATATAGACCACTGCTGTTTACTTTAATGGGAGGTATGTGCCATATTCCAGCGATCAACATTGGCATTTTCAGAGAACTCCGGCTAGGAGATGCCTTTTTTCATGGATACACTGCAGTTATTATTGCTGGAGAGATGTACAGAACAGCAGACCACAGTGTTAGGAGCTCCTTCGTGCTTATTTCAGAAGCATAACTGTTCTATGGCATATAGTCCTCTTAACTCCTCCTAGTGTCAGTCCTGTCTTAAACTCTCAGAGCATCAACTCTAGCACTGAAACCTCTGTGAACATCTGGTCTTCTGTTTTTCACTCAGAATGATACACCAGCTTTACCCATTCTTCTATTTCTGGGAAAAACTCAGATGCATCATATTGCTAAAAAACTAACAAACAAACAAACAAACAAAACACTGGGAAAAAGAGTCAAATGTAATGTTTATGAAAGTATCTGAAGTTTACTTCTGGCTTAGTATTCTTTTGTGGTTGTTTTTCATTTGTTTGTTTTTCAGTGGAAGTCCAAGGTATTTTTTCTTTTCTTTTCCTTCAAAATGTCTAAAATCAAATATTTTTTTTTGTTTATATCAAATTCCACAGTCCATCAAGTTAATATATTAATTTGTACTAGGACACAGTATATGAACAGTCATGTGGGAAAACAGGTACGAGCAATTCATTTTTGAAAAAGAAAGATTTAATTCCCTGGAAATGATATAGCAGGTATTTTGCAAGTGAAGGCATACTATCGCTTAAATCCTCAAATATTTTTGTCTATTGTTTTCAAAAGTAGAACATGCATTAGCCCATATTAATTCAACCTCACTGTGACCCACAGTGACATATCACTGTCCTTAATCTTTATAAATGGCTTTTGCACTCTGCACCATCAAAAACTTTCTTTTTGCTGATCAATACAAAGTGTATTTGAAAAGAGCATTATCTGCCTTTGAAAAGGCCTTCTGGACAATCAATGGTCTTCAGAAGCAGATGCTGATCAAGCAAGCATAGGCAACATTGTAGAAAGCTAGTAAATATTGATCGCAATTCAGAAAAGGAAATTGCCTTGTAGTTGCAATGTCTGACTTCATTTAGCATCCAAGCTTACTAACATCTGATTGGCTGATGTGGTAAACACTATGGTGCATCATCACTGATTAGTGAGCTTGTATGAATAACATGCCTTAAAAGTTTTACTTGGAAACAGCATGGAATTTAAACTAGAGTTAACCCAAATTTGAAGAATTTTCATTTATCTTGTAAAAAAACATGAGTAATACCCACTGTCCACATGATTTGATAGCAGACTGAGGCAAGTAAATACAAGCATGTTTGGTGAATTTGAGCTTCCTAATTAAAAAGAAATATGCATATATCTGTTTAATCATTTTTATAAACCAGGCAACATCCTGAACTCAGCTGGTTTGACAAAGACACAGATTCTACTCATTTCTTTGTTTCCGAGGATTTTATTTGTAGAATCTGGCATTTCTGATAGCAGAAACAGCATTTTACAGTAGACCTAGATCCAGCCAGTACAATTCCACTAGCATGGATAGAAGGAAAGATGCAAAGAATCCTCAGCAGAAAATCCAAACTTCTATGTAATACATTACAATAAAACTTGAATTA
Organism: Alectura lathami; assembly: GCA_013399715.1. Taxonomy (NCBI): domain Eukaryota; kingdom Metazoa; phylum Chordata; class Aves; order Galliformes; family Megapodiidae; genus Alectura; species Alectura lathami. Next base: position 102,758 of record VXAV01009062.1, on the reverse strand, counting down.
TTCTAGATTTATGATGTTGTTTATGACAGAAATCTTGTTTAGTACTTCCAAATTATGAGAGTCACATAATTAGCTGTCAGAAAACTGCACTGACCATCACTCTGTGAAAGATATTTTAGCTTACAGTACCATATAAATCACAGAGGGTCTATGGTCATATCCTGTGTCACTGAAGTCAATAGGATCAAATTGATATTCAGCAGCCTGTCTGATCATTCCTTCAGATTGTTGTAGGAAAGGTTGTTCCCCACAAATGTAGGGCAAAAATACTCTAATTTCAGGTCAAAGATTCAGAATTACCCACATTGCTAGAATTGCCATAGACACTTTATCAGTATTCCTCTCCCTATCCACACACGCACACACACACACACTTACCCCATCAGTCTACTCACTCTAGAATAAAGACAAAACCCAAAATCTCAGTCACAGGTTGGAACACTTCTTTTTGAGCCAGTCACAATGCTAGGTGAAACATAACAGGACAACACCAGAACATCGTAAGCATTTCATTCCAAAGAAGAATGGGATTGGATTGATGGAGTCAGTCTGAACAAGACAGATGCACTCAGAATTTTACTCATCAGAGTAAGAGTGAGAAAGGCTACAGCCATCCCTTTAGCCCACTGTGAGGCTAGGCAAATGTACTGGCTTTCAGCTCCATTCAAATCATCTTTAGAAAAATTTGAGTAAAATTGATTGCATGAAGAATGATTTTGATCCTAGAATTTAGACCTGAGCTGAAAAAGAAAAATAATAATAATAATAAAAAAAATCCATACACTTGAAAACAAGTTCTGAAACAACTTGGAGCCAAATTTTCTAGGCTGAGCTTCTAATTTTGCAGACACAAATACAGTGATTACACATGAAACTGCTCATATACGATAAAGTTCTCATACTGTGAAATTTGGGCTATATTAGGAGGTGAATCAGGGAGCTGTTTTGTGGTTTTACAGCCACTATATACTTTGGAGGGTGGGAAATGTAACTTGGGATGTCTAGATTGTAGCTGAACAATAGATCTGAAATAGGGTTGCTTCTAGAATGTATGTGAAGAATAAAATATGACAGAACAGTATTTCTCACTGTCAGTTTGTGGGCAGTTGAAGAAATGTGCTTAGTTTGGGTTGACAAGCCATATGTGATAAATGGTGCAAAGTTCTGTAGGACTGTATTTTCTCAGCAAGAGGTGAAGGCTTTGTCTTATTTTGGAAATTGAGTGGGATGACTGTTTTTGCAGAATGGTGGTCTGATGCCAAGTACTACAGGAAGAGTTGTTTGTGAAACTTCACGTACATGTCACCATCATAATAATGCCAATCACTTTTTAGCCTTATTAGCATTATTCTACAATAATACTCTCAACCCCACTGGAATGCAGACCACACTGTGGACTTTTCTTTATGAACAAACACATAATGCAACAGGGTTTCTTACCTAGCAGGGATGGCTCTTCTCACATCTTTGCTGCTGACAGATTTAAAAATACTTTACCAGAAAGAGGTCCATATAACTGCACTTGCTAACTGTATGCTAACTTACATGGCTTAATTTATGCCTGCTTTGGCACTGTTGCTCATAATTTGCACAATACATGTGAAGGAGGCCCATCAGAGGTCTCTTAAACTATTTCAGAATACTAATCAGTCCCTACACACTACAGCTTTTATGCTGTTTAAAGTAGGCTACAAAGGCAGAAGCAAGACGAAAGTCAGGGTATCAGCCTTCAGTTCCATACTGTTATCAGTACCCAGTAAAGGCAACTCTAAGGAAATTACATGGTTGCTAATCACTAACTCCATGACTGTGTGAATCCTTAAAGTACTAACCAGTAATCAAAAAGAATAATTCCTATTGCATGTGAACTACTGCTTTTCCCTAGAAGATTCCATCTTTCTAATTAAGGAGTACTCTTCAGAGAACCTTATGCTTAGCAGGGCAGGGGGCATCTCCATCATGTCCCAGGCCCTGGCTGCATCGGGGTGGAGGCACAGGGCCAGGATGGTGATTCCTTAGTCCTCTGAAACCAAAAAGAATGAGTAACAGCACCATACACTACTCCATGGGACCAACTGAGAGGAATACTGCAACAGATTCATGTATTGGCGTGTCATTTAAACTAACAAACAAACAAAAACCCAACAAAACACAAATAATGAGAAGCATGATAGCGTAATGACATCATCCCAGACAAAAAATTGTTGTTTACAGTCAAAGCTCATTGTTTTGTGCAATGTAATATGCCAGTTTTAAGGATAACATCATATTTGTGAGCTCCTAGTTAGTAGTAGTGTTTCTTTGGCCCTAACAATTTAGAAGTTTAGCATGGTAACTTTTTGCTTCAACCTGAGCAATGAGAGTCTGATCCCCTGACATGCGCAACAAAATACTCTCAAGCTTTTGCAGCTTGATGGAAATAGCCAAATCTGCATTCAACATGTTTTCCACATTTCCATCACTGTGCAGAATGAAGCCATGCAGAGCCCCAGGGACATGTGTTTAGCTGCCATTCTGCAGTGCTTGTAGCATTTTAACTTGAAGCCTCTGGGAAAAAGCCACATACCTATTACTATGGCTTTGGAGCTTAAATTGTTAGTTGATGTGTCCTGTTTATCAAATCCAAAAAGCAGTTTGTGCCTGAAAAATAGACCTGGCCCTGCAAGCAGAAAGGGATTTTGCCTGTTTGTTTACTTTTTAAATAAAACCTTAAAGAAATGGTAGTCACAAATAAGTAAGCACGGATTTGTCCCTCATCTGCCTTTGAGTTATTTTATATTTAAATTGACCCATTGCTGACATTGCACGTTTTGCAAGGTTCTGTGCTCATTTATCTGACCTTCTTTATGAAATACACTTATAAGAGTAAAAATAAGATGGGCTGGTCCAATTCTTCATTCAGTGGGGTTTTTGTTTGCATATTTGGTAACCATTAAAAAAAAAAAAGCACCCTCATAAACCTCAGTATACGTAATAACATGAACAGCATTTCACAAGCAGTGTCATTTCATTTTCTCTTTGTATATACAATGTATATATTTTTTCTTCAATATATTTTTTGCAGATAAGAGCATTTCTGTACATTAGGACAGGTGTGTTGTTGGTCTGCATAAACTGCTATCCATGTATTGCAAGAGTTTTAAAAGAAACTGTATCTGAGTTACAGTGTAAGGTTCATCAACATTACTTTTTAAGGATAAAGAAATGTTTTCATAACTGAAAGGATTAGCTTTTTCAGTTTGTTCATAACACCTCTTCTTAAAAAGAAGTCCATTGTTTTGGATGAGCTTATGTTGGCCAGCTAGCCTATTATCCAGGGAACAAATGCTTCTTTGTGAGCATGAGACAACTTGCAACTCTTATTATGGTATTTCAAATAATGGGAAGTAATAGTAAAATTGCAGCAATAAACTCTAACAAAATCTTCATAGGCAAGACTGTTATGCAATGTGTATTCCCCACACCGTTCCTACACTGGTGCCAAAAGTATGTCACTCAAGTAATTTGTTTTAGACCTTTAACAAGACTTAGAAGCAATTATTATGAAACACTGACACAACAGATCTCACCAACAATTGAAGTTTGACAGCTTGTGAAAAAAGTCTCATGTTTTTGTCATTGGAGAGGCGATCCCTGTATGACCTCCTTTTACACTGCTGTGAATGATAAACTATTGTTCTCCAGTGGTAGCTCACTATAGCTGACGGCCGAAATGTACTATATTTGTAAAGGAAATTTTCATCTGGTTCTCTGAATCAAATAAAGCTGGAAAGTGCTGTGGTTCTTTTAACTGATCTGGTTTTAGCTCTATGGTATGTTCTAACTGGAAAGAGAGCTAAAAGCATCCACATTGTCTACTTTGCAAAGGTCTGCAGAAAAAAGAATATGGAGATACAGATGCAGGGTTATGTGCATATAATTTCTGACTGAATATAGCTTCATATTTTCTTTTCTAAGCAAACTGAAATGACCTGCATGTGAGAGAAGGAAAGAAAGAATGTTAGTATTTATTGCAATATATTCATCTACCTGGTTTCAAAGCAGAGCTTGGAGGGATGATTTATTGCTTTACAATCATTCCAGCACCTGCAAGCACCCAAATCATCTAGTTTTAATCCTCATCTCAGACACAAGAGTTCCTCAAAACCAGCTTCAGTTGATCAGAAATGCCACGGAGCAGTGGAGAAGAAATAATCTTCAGGCAGTGAGTTTAAATCTCCCTGCTCTGGAAGACATATCCATTCCATGCTATATAGTTTGGCTCCATGATATACCTCATGCTGTGCACAATGGGAACCTCATGAGAAATGCTCTTCCACCTGCTACTAAGTCACACTTCGCCAAACAACAAGTTTCCTGAAAGAAGACCACTTGGTATTTTAAGCATATGAAAAAATGGAAGAGTGTACTTTTTTGTTTAATGATTCTAAAAGGAAGCAGTAAGACATGCTATGATTTTTCTCTAGGTTACAAAGTGGCCTACAAGGCTTTGGATTAAAATAACTTTCATTTCATTTGTGTATTCTGACACTTCATTTGCATTGCTTGCATGATATCAGAGAAACCCTAGCCTTGGAAACAACTTTTTCTTCAGATAGTATATTATGCAGCTAATAATCTATCACGGGTGTTACTTCATTTGTGCTTTCATGACAATATCAACATAATCCACATTCAGAGGTTTTAATAATGGCTTATCGTCTCCAAGACCTTTAACAGAAGTCTCTCTTCAGTCTCTGAATAAAGTTGCAAAGCTTCAAACGCAGCTGTTGGGATGTCCCAAAGAATAATGGAACACAGTTCCATAACTGTGTCACTGAATATGTCTAAACATAAGAATTCTTCCAGTAACTAGGAAGCTAAAGCTCTACAAGTACACACAAGCATGATACCTCTACATTAGATTGTGATCCATGGTGAATCTTTGACCACTACACTTCTATGTACCTGCTTCCACCCCCCACTATTCTTTATTTTATTTAATGCTATTAGAACAGATTGGATGTCTCAAGGATATGCATTGTTTAATCTCTTGCTCATTACTGTAAAATGAATGCATGTTTATATGAATCAATGACTCAACAAGTGTTGCTCTTCCATAACAAGCCTGTCTTCACAGTGGAGCACCAGGCAGCCCCTGAGATTTCACTGTTTCCCATGCTAATGGGGACTTTGTCACAGAATTTGGTGAGTTTAATCCCGTTGTTTTTAGATAGGTTGCTACATACTTATTCATGTCCCTAGAAAGACTACCACAAATGGAACAATTCAGACTTATTTGCATTCTTAACCCACAGACTTCAGTGCCTAAGCGTGTTTAGAAATACTGCCCTCTGGCTCCAGATATCTCTCCAGAAGTGATATGTATTTGATAACATCTTAGCTGTGCTGCCCCGTGGACAGATAAAGCACCTTTGTCCTCCAGGGATATTAGCAGTCACATCTTTTATCACTAATTGAACCTCAAACTAAACAAACCAAATACTCAACAAGAATAGGGAAGGGTGAAAGAAAAATTCGAACTTTGAAGAACAGTAATGGTCTGACAGAACGAAATAAAATAATGGAATGTATACTGACAGTTTAGACTTCTGTGCTATTTTCAACTGCCTCCTTGATCCTAAGTACTGCATCGCATTTGGAAAACAGCATCATAAATTAGTACCACATCAGAAATGCAAAATTATTGTGGCTTTTACATGTCGTAACAGCAGACTTCCAATCTCAAGGTTAGGGCAAAACTTGTGTTCTTGTGTGACCCCTAAACCAAATGCTGGACAAAGCAGAACTTCTGACATTTAGGAGTTAACATAGCTAGTGTGTGTGTATGTGTGTGCGTGCACTAATTATGGATCACAGCATGCAGTAGGATGCTAAGGAAGTTCAAAGAGAATATTAGATCCCTGACTCCAGCAGATGCACAGCTCTGGGGTATAAGAAAAAAATGTGTGAGCAAATCACACAAGCTTCCTGAGCAGCTAGAAACAAACCTGGAACCCTGTAGGCTATTGTTGGATTTGTAAAATTGACAATAGCCTCTGCAACTTGTAATTTAGTCATGTTTCTCCTTATTATTAAGATTATTGTTTCAGCTTACTGAGCTCATGAAAATGTAAGAAGTAGAAGAGAATGGAGAGATTGTCTGCCAGTATTTATGCTATAAAATATTAACCTGTTGATACATTGCATTAAGATGAATTCATGACATAAGTGTCAAACACTAGTCTAAAGCATCTTGAAACTGTTTCTTCAATTCTACGCAAGTTCTGTTTATACACTATTTAGAATAATGTTAACATTTAGTACATACAGCATCTGTTATTTGAAGACAATGAGATCAGACCACAGAGCTGATGGCTGTGATGTTGCCTTATGGCTGTTTGGGCAGAGCAGGACACAACAACTAAGGTTAGAAATGCATAGTAAAGAGCTCTCTAATGCAAAGCATAGATTAAGGCGAAAACCAATTATTACATTCTACCATTCAGTTCATCTTAAAAGAACCTCACATGGTCAGCAACAGAGCAGAGCACTTCATTCCACAGTTGTGGATCTCATTTGTAGGGCATCCATTATCAGTCAATAAAAACTGACCTGCTGGCTGATAACAAGCCTGTCTTTCATTTTGTTTTCACTGTATCCAGCACAATACCTTGGAGTACCACATATTCCAAAGAGACATCCTGTCCTGAGCTGGAGACACCACGAGAAGGAAAAGATATCACTTTAGCCCAGTAATCAGTACCAAGGGCTTCTCAGGCCTACTGCAAAATTGTTCACTTGATTTCTCAGATGACTCTGCCTTGCCGCAGCCTCCAGACATTGTTTCTAATTATGCCTCTCTCCACTAGACTAAAGATTAAAGTACCTCATACACTCTCTTGACATTACTTTTACAATGTGATCAAATCACCTTTGACATTTTTAAAATGATAAACAGAGTGATCTTTATGTTTCTTGCAGTAAAATACCTCCTCCTGGGCCTCAAATAATAGCTGTAGGTCTTTTCTGCAATTTTGGGCATCCTTTAAAATGTGGATATTAAAACTAATGCATGTATATAACTACATATTTGTTCATTACTTCCCTGTTCTCATTTCCAAGATACATAATCTCCCTTTTTTGCCTCAACCTTGACATTCAAACACTCCACTGCCAGGAGCAATTGCTTCTCAAGATGCAAGTCTCCATACTGTAGCTACACACAGTGCTCCTTGGTATGTAATTTTTTGGTGTTTTGTTCCTGTGAATGCATCTTTTTCACTAATATATCATGATTTGACCAGCTAATCCCCAGCACCATTAATATCTCTGTCAATCCCCCTAGATTTTGTCAACTGCAGTTCTGCGTATACTTCTAGATTAAAGCCTTGAACATTATTAGACCTGATTTTTGTTTTATAGATGCAGCCTACTCAATGGTCCTTCACTGACTTTTTTTTAATTTTTAAATCTGTTAAGTTATATCTCTATAACGTGGATCTGGGAGGAACACTGCCAGATGTACATCTATACAGTACAGTGCAGCATCAAGCAGAAATCTGGTTATTGTACAGATATCCTGTCATGGTTCCCGGTCATCCCTTCCGCGTACAACACTCTACTGTTTAGCACAGATATGCTCTTAGTTTGCCTATGTAACATTTCACTGACACTGCCTCTCAAGTGGGTGTTGCTAGCTATTCTTACAGCATCACAAAACAGTTAAGATGAGAAAGAACCTCTCGAATTCAGCCCCCTACTCACAGCAGGGTCAAGTTCAACAGGCTGTTCAGGATACTGACCAACTGCATTTTGAATAAGGACTCAGACTCCACAGCCACTCATGGCAACCTGTTCCAGTGAACAATCATTCAAAGCAATTTTTTTAAGCAGAATTTCCTGCATTTCATTTTGAACCCACTACCACTCATATTTTTATTGGATACCCCTGAAAAGAGTCTGTCTCTTTTCTTTACTCCCTTCTATCACACTGTAGTAAGATTTGCCCCTGAGCCTTCCCTTCCATAACCTAAACGATCCCAGCACTCTCAGCTTATCCTTGTACATTAAAGACTACAATCCCTCCAGTATCTTTGTGCCTTTCACTGGCTTTGGCCCAGCATGTCCATTTCTCTCTTGCACTGGGCAGCTCAGGCCTGGGCCCACCACTCCGGATGTTCTCTCATCACGGCTGAGTAGAAAAGAGGAATCGCTACCTTCAATCTGCTGGTGAAACTCCTTCTAATGTAGCCTGGGTGCTGGGCACCTTTGCTGCAAGCGCACGTTGCTGGCCCATGTTTCAGTTGGTATTCACCAGGAGCCACAGAGCCTTTTCTACAAATTTGCATCATCAAAGTTATAAATTAAGATGTTAAACTCTACTGGCTCTAGTACCAACCCATGAATTACAACAATAGTGACCTCCAGCTGGACTTCACACCCCTGACCATAACCCTTTAGGTGCAGCAGTTCAGACTATTCTCCACCCACCTCACTGCCCTTTTATCTAGCTGTGAGTCATCAGGTTGTCAATGAGAAATTCATAGGGGCACTGTTAAAGTCTTACTGAAGCCAAGATAATACTCGCCACTCTCATCTCACAAAAGTCAGTCATCTTATCATAGAAGACGATCAGATCAATCAAGTATGATTTCTCCTTCCTAAACTAATCCTGACTACTCCCAGTTACCTCTTATCCTTCATGTGTCCAAAAACACTTTTCAGGATTCTTTGCTGCATCACACTGCATGCGATCAGTGAGGCTGACTGGTCTGTAGTTCTCCGGACCCTCTTTCTTGCTCTTTGTGAAGATAGGGATCACATTTTCTTTCTTCCAGTCATCAGGAAACTCTGCCAGTCACCAGGAGCTTCCAAAGATGATCAAAAGTGGCCTGAAAATGACATCAGAGAGCTTCTGTGGCATTTGTGGGTGCCATGGACTTGGTTACAGTCCAGGTTATTGAAATATTCCCTAACTTGATCCTGTTCCGCTAAGGACTGAGGTGGTTTTTTTTTTTTTTTTTTTTTTTTTTCCCTCACCAGACTTTCACATGACTTCAGGGATCTAGGATTCCTGAAGACTAGTCTTAACAGCACCTCAGCCTTTTCCATTACTTTTATTACCAAGATCACTGGAAGCTACATTATTCAACAGTCACAATGGCAAGAGATTTGCTCTGTTTCTTTTTCTCCTTGATTCAGAAGCTAACAAAATATAAGTCCTGATTTTAGGAAACCATACTAAGGTGCTAGAAATTATGGCATCATAAATTAAAAAGAAAAAAAAAAAAAAGTTGAAATGCTAAGTATTGTTTTAATTATGCTGACAGCCTCAAATGTTTCTAAAATTTAGGCAAATTGAAAATGAGGAGTAACAGAAAAAGATATGGTGCCATTAGGTAAATGATTGCAGTATTGTGACTGACTTTTTACACAGGCAGACAGTGATGGGACAAGCGGAAATGGTTTTAAACAAAAGAGGGGAGATTTAGATTAGCTGTTTGGAGGAAATTTCCCTCAGAAGGTGGTGAGGCCCTGGCACAGGCTGCCCAGAGGAGCTGTGGGTGCCCCATCCCTGGAGGCATTCAAGGCCAGGCTGGATGGGCCCTGGGCAGCCTGATCCAGTGGGTGGCAGCCAGCCCATGGTAGGGAGTTGGAGCTGGGTGGGCTTTAAGGTCCCTTCCAACCCAAACCATTCTATGATTCTGTGATGCAATGTTCTGCATTGCAAAGCACAATGTCATGAGATGGTCAGAGGAGTAATGGGATGCTTACAGAAACAAATATTTTTAAAATTAAATATATAATGTAAAGATAAAGCAGTGAGCAATGTTTACTGCTAGCTTTTGCATTCCTAGCCTTGAACAATTAGCACAAGTAGACCCTCACATGGAAGCATGATGGATTTCGTAAATGGAAACTTTTGAGTAACCCATAGCAAAGCTGTTGAAACCGTGATAGGAATATCAGATACACGTTACTGGTCAGTCAGCTGGCAGAGAATTCTGGTGACCTGAGAAAGAAGACAAAGAGAAACACATGAAAGGTGAGACAGTTTCTAGCATGACCGGACTAAACTGCCACAAATTTTTTCCGCTCTTTTTTAATTCACTGCTTAGAGAGTTATCTTTTTGTGTGTGTGGCTTAACTCTGCTATCTGATGATTTCTTTGGGTGCCCTCCAAGTCTTGTACTATGAGAAATACTGAAAGTTGCTTCCTCTTCTACCTTCTCCAATTACTTACAATTTTATTAATACCTACCATATTCTATTTTTGCTATCTCTTTTCAAAGCTGAAAGGAACATTGAGTTTTTACTCACATGTAAGTTACTCCATCCCCTTCGCTGTCCTTGTTAACCTCTGCTGAGACCAAAGTGATGGCAAAATTCAAAGGAGGACACATTCATGAACAAGATGTACATTCTAATTTGTGCTGTGTACAAACAGTGAAACAGAGCGTCCCATTTGCAGCACAGATTCAAGGGGCTCCCATTTTTTCAGTTGTGGCTACTGTCTTTCTGTCCTTATTTATCTATTTTGTGAAGAAATTAGCCCACTTTACTGTATTCCCTAAAATTCTGGTATGTGTGTGCAGTTGCCAGAAGAGGAGCATTGTTTTTTCAAGTCCACCCCCAAAGTGTAGTGTCTGGCTCTAATTCACTATTCTCCGATGAAGGCCATGGGGAGGATTACATTTCTTTCTTCCCTATTCCCTCTTCCCTAGCTAATGTCTGCTGCTGTCACACACTGCTGATAGCAGCAGAGCGAGATGGGTAAACCAGATCAAAGAGAAATGTCAGGTCCAATTTTTGTCCATAGCATTGTAAAGTAACAAGGAGTTAAACAGAGTCATGGCATTTTTCAGCATTTACATTTAATAGCTGGCACTTCTTCACCATGCATCTTGCATTAAACAGCTTCATAATAAGTAAAAAACAAATTCTGTACCCTCTATAGCCCCATAGAGTTCAAGAGGTCTGAAAGAAGGTAGCAAAAGGCTGAATTTGGCTCTGTGCTTCAGAACTGACATCCTGGTGAAGCAGCCTGCAGCAGCAGCACGCATACGAAGAATTTCATTTCTACTGCGGATTTCTATTGCAATTCTTGACTCAGCCGTTGTGCAGATTTATTCTGAAAATCAAATGGGTATTTATTTTATGGAACAAATGCAGCATAGGCAGCAGAGATTTTCAGGTTAGACAACTGAATATAATCAGCAAAGAGAGTTTTGCCCTTTTTACAGCCAAATCTGCATTTGGCAATGGAAAGGCTGTCTTAGTAGCAAAATACTTTGTTAAAAGCAGAATCTGCATTAAAAATGTTAGTTGGTATTCACACAGTGAATAACTTCAAAAGGAACAGTAAAGGAAAATGAAAACTACCTCAGCACCTACAGTATTTAATGGCACTGGAACTCAACCTATGGAATTTATTCTTCAGAGGCCTGTATAGAGCTTTTATCATGGGTCTGAGTGAGAAATCGTGTGACACGCTGGCTCAGTTCTGTTTCTTTTCAACTATATTGCAAACTTGTTGGATGATATCTTTCACCATTTCCTTCCATTTACGTATGTAAAGTTTCTTTTTTCCTTCTTGTAAAAACATACAATCCATCCAATCGATTAATTTGCCCTAAGATGCAAATTGCAGAGTTTGGGTTTTAACCATTTTTGATGAATGTGTTCATTCATATTTTTTAATAAAATTGTCACACATTTCTGCATTTTTGACTTGCTTGCCTCTGTGATTTTAAATGGCTCTTTAGTTGTTAAAGGTCGAGAGCCATTGCTCTAAGGGGCATATTTTCATTTTGGTGCACAAAGACTTATGCATGGCAATCTTTAATCAAGGTACAAAGTCCTCCTAATGCTTTCTGCTCACAAGCTCAATGTGAAGAGAAGAAGAAGAAACTTAGAACAGAAAAGCTGTAAGTTTCAAAAAATTCTGTTTTGATGTTTTCATCTAACAAATCATTAATGACTTCATGATTCATTCTGAATGATTTTATTACCTAAAACCAATGCCATTGTTAACATGAGCAGCTCCTAGACAAGTCTGTGCTGCCTTGTCAAAATACAATTTTATCATAAGAGGTGACTGCTTTTAACAAATAAGACTAGAATGTACTTTACGGCAGCTTCTGTTGAAAAATTATATATGAAATTATGCACATGTGAAACAATTCAAACTTCCAGGAAAAAAATAACAACACATGAAATTCTGGAATGTAATAAAAACATGCATTTGAAAGGAGCATTTCTCCCATAAAAGAAGAAAAAGGAGGAAAAAAAATCTTGGAGCAAATAAAGACTACAGGTATATATCTGAATGCAGAATATCCCGTATAACTGTCACAGGTAACACATGTGTGCAGATGCCCTAATTCATAATGTAACAGAGTCCTGTCAAATCAAACACACATACCGAAGTAGTGCATTCTTTTTTCACATTTTGCATCATGCTCATATCTACAAATGGTTCCAGTTTCTAAATTACTTATAAATTGAATACATTTGCTGTAATGGATTAATAATCGGGGAAAAAAAAATAAATAAATTTGAAATTCCAGTGGTTTTCCTTAGTTAAAAAAAATAAAATAAAAATGGAGAATACTCAGATAGTGTTTCCTTTTTTATTTAAATAGAAGATTTCTTTATATTAATAGTCACAGAAAACATATTTAATATTTACTTTGTAATATATGCAAATATGAAGAATTTAAATGCATTTTTTTGCAAGTATTTATAAGAAGTTTCTGAAATAAGAAAGAAAAAGAAAGGAAAAATTGTTAAAGCACATTCCACTCTGAGAAATGTTAGGGGAAAATTTATCTGAACGATTTGCCTAGGTTTTTCTGATCAGTTATCGATTATTTCATTTTTAGTACAAAAATAAAAAAGCAATTACTGCAAAATTTTCCCAGACATTTTACAGTATCACAGTAAAGACCTCCTTGTTTGGATCATGAGAACTGTTTCATTCTTTAGAATTCATTTCAGTAGGCATCCTGATAAAGACAAAGACGTAGAAATTTGCAGAGATTATTATGACTGCATTGTCTACCTTCAGAAATCTAATTTCTGCCATGTTTTCTGAATTTGTAATTTTGTTCTAGAATAATATTACTAATAACAGTGAGGAGAAATTGACTGATTATTTTTTTTTCTACCCAGGTAGAGTGGATTGATAACTTCAGAGAATAAATTAGACTTTAAATCATTGAAAATATCAAAGTTACCACAGTGTAAACTGTCTTAAAAAAAAAAAAAAAAAAAAAAACTTAGGGAAGATACTACAATATTCCCCCATAAGAGTATCAGGTTTTTTATATATGTTTACTTGAAGAAGTCCTCCTTACATAATGTTTTTATTTTTTTCTCCAAACATTCTCCTTATATATTTGATATATCATCAAATAAAGGTATTGAATTCATTTTCTCCCTGATGCTTTTGCACTTGTGGGAACAAAATGATTTTTTCAAGTGCCTCGCACAGCTTCCGTTGGCTTTAGTTCCCTTTAAACATTGCCAACTCAGGCTGTGCAAACTTAGATCTTTCTTTTGTACCTGCTATTTTGAGGCTTAAACTTAATTTCAGTGTTATAAAATTCAGACCTATAATCAGTTCATACTGTAGAGGAGCTCTATTAATCTTTGGAAGCAACATCTTTAGGCGCCTGAACATTTCTTCGATACCTTATTTCCTGTTGTTGAGCTGTGATATCAAACACATAAAACATGCATGCAAGAACAAGCAATAAATATCATTTTGCTAGAACTCTCCCTCTCTCTCTGGTGGGAAACGCATGTGTCCCGACTGGATGTACATGTGTTTTCCCATGTGAGATTCCTCTCTCTAACAACAACCAAGGCATGTTTGTCACTGTCACTGACGTGGCTAATCCAGGCTGTACAGAAGACTATATATCACAAAACAATAGGAGTAATTTGAGTGACAATTACTTAAATGGAGCGGTCTCTTAAGTGGCATACTGAAACATTGAGTTCAGAAGTGAAGGGTACTACTGCCTAAAAATAAGTGAATAGTGATAACAACGCACACCACAAAGTGGGGGGGAAGACATTTATCGGATTCCCCAGACAAGAAAAAAACCTAGCTGGAGTTATAATTCTAGGAAAATCCTCATCAACAGTTCTTTTGTATTCTTCATCTATTTATATATTCTTTTTCTATGCAACTAACACACTGCATTTCTTCCTTGATTACGTTTTCTTGGAGAAGAAACTAGTTTGGCATTCTCGTCCACGGTAAAGACCTCTTCCTGTGATCAACAGAAGCGATTCTGCTGATTTGGCATGCTGTATTCTTGGGGGGAGATTCACAGGATGAATACAAGCTTGCTCCCTTTTCTGAGATCTCACTTACAGCTTTGAGTTTAAGATTGCAGCTTACACTGTCAAAATGCATGCTGATTTGATCCCCTCTTACAGGGCTGGATTCATGGTGAAGCCGGGCTCTGTTGCGGTGATAAAGGCCTATTCAATGTGGGGTCTGACCTGCCGAGACACTCAGCCCCGCAGGCTTCAATGGAGCTCTTGCACCCCCTGCAGCCCAAACGCCAACAGCTCACTCGGAAGGGGGGAGAAGGAAAAAAATAAAAATAAAAAAAAATCCAACAACAATAATAACAATAAAAAAACGCTATTTAATGGTACTTCATCCAGTGATCCTTGCCATCCAGATCAAGCATTATAAGGTCATGCTATTGTTCTAAGCTAATTGCCTTATAGAAGAACACTCTCCATCTCCCGTGTTGCCCCCATGGCCAGGTCCCCCCCAGGAAGATATCCCTGGGCCCCCCCAATAGCCAGACAAGGTGCCCAACACCACCCCCACGACCACCCCCGCACCCGGCAGGACGCAGGCAGCCAGGACCCCAGCAGTGACCTTTGCCCAGCAGCACAGGAATGGGCAAGAACGGGGCAATGCATATGAAAAAGCTAATCACATAATTATTTAAAAAAAAAAAAAAAAAAAAAAAAAATAAAAAGATTTTTTTTTTTTTTTTTAGAAAAACAACAACATAGAAAAAAACTTGTTTGCCTAATACATGGCCTATAAAAAACAGAGAACTGGTCCTTCAACAGGCATCTTACCACAGTAACAGTCACACAAAGGACAGAGACGCTGGTAAAAGCAACTTCTCCCAGTAAATATACAGGCTTTGGGTATTTCATCTACAAGTGTGGTGCCTTTGTAAAGAAACTACTAGACAAAAAGCTTACTCAGCATAGGATTTTGTAGGCTGGTGGTCACTGTGAGATTTCTCACACAGGCAGATTATCACTAGATAACAATGAAGAGGTTTGTAATAAGAACTATTGTTGACTATGGAAACAGAGTAGACTCGCCAGTTTTAATTCAATTCCAAATTAGCAGCCTTTTTCCAGACATCCTAAAGCCATTGCATAGTAAATGTAAAAACTCTTTCTGAACCATTTTGTAATCTCCATTGCACCACATAAATTTCATTTAGTCCAATTAGTTACAGTCATGTTAGTAGAGACTGACATGGATTAAACTAAAGAGAGAATATTAAAGTCAAGCAGGCAAAAGGAAGACCTCCAATTGGAAAGTTCAACATGAGAGCCGGGTGCCATTTATTAGGTAAGTTACAGTACGCATGTATAGTTTGCTCTTCCTGTTTGCTCTGGTCACCTCCTATCTCTCACCTGAACAGCAGAGTCCTTCTATCATGTCCATTAAATCTCCCACAGTTCAGACGAGAGTCCTAATGCTATATAGCCAATTAAGAAAATGAGTGTTTTTCTTGCAAGCGCAAAACAAATAATTGCTCCTGACTTTTCAATTCCATATCCTTTTTGTAGAAAAAGTAAGGTTTTGCAGAGCATGAAGAAAAACAGAGAAGTTACCTCCTTCATACTCACTCCTCTCCTTCAATGGAATGACTTGATTCACGATGACGGGGGGAGACAGAGAACTACCAGAACATACCTCCCTGTGAGATAACCATAGGTGAGATATACTGCATTCCCAGAATTGAATTTGAGTGTTGATGAGCAACAAAAAACAGACAGCAGAAGCCATCAAAATAGTTCATCTTCTCCTTACAGACACAAAGACTGGACTTTGTGCAATGATAGGTGAAGTTCTCTCTGTACCTAGATGGCTCTGTAAAGCTTTAGTAAAAACAATAAATACCATCAAAAGTCTCATCAAAAACTCCAGGACTGAAAATCTATCCTTAGCTTACAGGTACAGAAAGACACATGAAGGATTCTCTCCCTCAGACAAATCTCCTCAAGATAGCATTTTTTTTTTTTTAATTAACACGTTAATTAACATTGAGGATATAGCCTGTAGTTTATTGGATCTATTTAGCTCTCCAAGCAGCTGCATTACTTTTAATTGCCAGAACTCTTTCTCAGAAAGCAAAACCAACACTCCTGTTCTGAATATGCTGCAATATATTTAATCATTTATTTCAAAGTCCAGCATGGGGAATCCTAAATAAATGCCTGCTTTATAGCTTTTTTTTTTTTTTTTTTTTCTTTTCCATAAATACCTGGAGTTTATGTTTGTCATGACTGACAATCTCAACAGCAAATGCTTGGGAAAAAGAAAACACTTGACTCAGTTTCAACATCTATCTAAAGATGCTTAAGGTATGTTCACATAGTGACAGGATTTTGACATGCTGAGATGAAGACAAAATCTTCTGAGCCTCCTGCTTAAAACATAAATGAAGTGGTATGTAAATTAACAGTACAAAGCCACTTTTTTGTTTGTTTGTTTGTTGTTGTTGTGATCTCCAGATTAAATGGAAGACTCAACAGAAACATTTTGTTGTTGAGTATATCAACAAAAGGGGACCTCATAGTGGGGATCTGCTACAGGCCACCTGGTCAGGATGACTGAGTGGACAAGGCCCTCTACAGACAGATAAGAGCAGCTTCACATTCACAAGCCATGATCCTTGTGGGGGACTTCAACCACCCTGATATCTGCTGGGAGGACAACCCAGCAGGGCACCAGCAATCGAGGATGTTCCTGGATGCATTGATGACAACTTCCTCTTGCAAGTGATAGAGGAACCCACAAGGAAAGGTGCTATGCTGGACCTTGTTCTCACCAACAAGGAGAGGCTGGTGAGTAATGTGAAGCTCAGGGGTAGCCTTGGCTGCAGTCATCACGAAATGGTAGAGTTCAGGATCCTTAGGGAGTCAAAGAGGGTGTGCAGGAAGCTCTCTGCTCTGAGCTTTAAGAGAGCAGACTTTGGCCTCTTCAAGTATCTCCTTAGCAGAGTGTCATGGGACAAAGCCCTGGAGGGATGAGGGGCCCAGGAGAGCTGGTCAATATTCAAGGACCATCTCCTTCAAGCCCAGGCGCTGTGCATCCCAAGAAAGAGGAAGGCAGGGAAGAACGCCAGGAGGCCTCCATGGATGAACAAAGAACTCCTGGACTTACTTGGCCGTAAAAAGAAAGTCTATAGGGAATGGAAACAAGAACAGGCTAGCTGGGAGGAATACAAAGAAGTTGTCCGGGCAACCAGGGATCAGGTTAGGAAAGCCAAAGCCCAGACAGAATGAAGTCTAGCCAGGGACATAAAGGGGAATAAGAAGAATTTCTACAGGTACATCAATGATAAAAGGAAGGCTAGGGAAGATGTGGGTCCTCTACGGAAGGAGATTGGAGAACTGGTCATGAGCAATATGGAGAAAGCTGAGGTGCTCAATGACTTCTTTGCCTCAGTCTTCACAGGCAAGAGCTCTAGCCACACCACCCAAGTTGCAGAAAGCAAAAGCAAGAGCTGGGAGAAGGAAAATCTGCCCACTGTAAGTGAAGATCAGGTTCGAGACCATCTAAAGAACCTGAAGGTGCACAAGTTCATGGGACCTGATGGGACACATCCATGGGTCCTGAGGGAACTGGCAGATGAAGTTACCAAGACACTGTCCATCATATCTAAAAGATTATGGCAGTTTGGTGAAGTTCAAGCTGCCTTGAAAAGGCGAAGCATCACCCCCATTTTCAAAAAGTGAAAAAAGGAAGATCCAGCAAATTACAGGCCAGTCAGTCTCAATTCTGTTCCTGGCAAGATCATGGAGCAGATCCTCCTGAAGGATCTACTAAGGCACACTGAAAATGAAGATGAGGTGATTGGTGGCAACCAGCATGGCTTCACCAAGGGCAAATCGTGCCTGACAAACTTGGTGTCCTTCTATAATGGAGTAGCAGCATCAGTGGATAAGGGAAGAGCAACTGACATCATCTACTTTGAATTGTGCAAAGCGTTTGACACTGTCCCGCGCGACATCCTGGTCGCTAAACTGGAAAAGCATGGGTTTGATGGATGGACCACTTGCTGGATAAGGAACTGGCTGGATGGTCACACCCAGAGAGTCGTGGTCAATGGCTCAACACCGAAATGGAGACTGGTGACGAGTGGTGTTCCTCAGGGATTGGTACTGGGACCAGTGCTGTTTGACTTCTTTGTTGGCGACATGGACAGTGAGATTGAGTGCACCCTCAGCAAGTTTGCAGACAACACCAAGCTATGTGGTGCCGTTGACATGCTAGAGGGAAGGGATGCCATCCAGAGGGACCTGGACAGGCTGGAGAGGTGGGCCCATGCCAACCTCATGGAGTTCAACAAGGCCAAGTGTAAGGTCCTGCACCTGGGTCAGAGCAATCCCAAGCACAAATACAGGTTGGGTGGAGAATGGCTGGAGAACAGCTCTGAGGAGAAGGATTTAGGGGTGTCAGTTGATGAAAAACTCAACATGGGCCGACAATGTGCACTTGCAGCCCAGAAGGCCAACCGCATCCTTAGGCTGCATCAAGAGAAGTGTGACCAGCAGGGCGAGGGAGGTGATTCTGCTCCTCTACTCTGCTCTCGTGAGACCCCACCTGCAGTACTGCACCCAGTTCTGGGGCCCACAGCACAAGAAGGACATCGAGCTGTTGGAGGGGGTCCAGAGGAGGCCACAAAGATGATCAGAGGGCTGGAGCACCTCTGCAAAGACAGACTGAGAGAGTTGGGGTTGTTCAGCCTGGGGAAGAGAAGGCTCTGGGGGACCCGATAGCAGCCTTCCAGTACCTGAAAGGGGCCTACAGGAGAGCTGGGGAGATACTCTTTAGAAGGGCATGTAGTGATAGGACAAGGGGTAATGGCCACATACTGGAAGAGGGGAGATTTAGGCTAGATATTAGGAAGAAATTCTTTCCTGTGAGGGTGGTGAGACACTGGCACAGGTTGCCCAGAGAGGCTGTGGATGCCCCCTCCGTGAAAGTGTTCAAGGCCAGGCTGGATGGGGTTCTGAGCAACCTGGTGTAGTGGGAGGTGTCCCTGCCCATGGCAGGGGAGTTGGAACTAGATGGTTTAAGGTTCCTTCCAACCCAAACCATTATATGATTCTTATTATATAAGCTGGTTTGCATTACTATTCTGACTGATCGTTGCAGAGAGCTGGGGCTTCTACTCAGCCAAGTGACTCCTGCTCTGCCTTTGCAGAAGCAGTATTTGCCTCCTTGCTGCTTGCTATGAGAGGCTATACTTATAAAACAAATTAAGTAGGATGCTGTTGGCAGAGTGGCCATTTTTAGCAGAACAAATTCCAATCTAGGGCTGAAACATAGGCCTTCTGAAATCAAGCAAATTCAATGGGAACAGAGGGGAACTGTATTCCTACTGGTAGTTCAGTGTAATGATAGTCCCTAATTTTCCCAACCACTAGAGCAATAAGCTGGAAATTGTCTGCTCTTGTGGCCAAAAATCCCACAAAGTCAGCACAAGATGCACATACTATAGTGTGCAAGAGGATGGCAAACAGAGGAATCTGAAAAGTGCTGAAAACAGTAAGAAGCTAAAAACATGAAATGAATTTAAACAATGTTCAACATACTATGTTTATCTGTGGTTTTCCCAGACAAAATGGCTTCTACCTCACTGATGATAAAGCTCTGACAATAGAGGCTGAAGTGTTAAAATCTATCCAATTGTTTTTAGAAAAATTTTAATTTATATTTTTGCATTATATTTCAATATCCTTCTTCTTTCACTTTGGCTTATGCCACTTTGATTCAGTTAGCAACTGTCCTGACCAAATCAGGGTAAATGACAGAAACCAGGTAACGATTTATAAGGTTGGGTTACTAATCCCATGGGAGTCTTACTTCAGCTGCCGTGCTGAGAAATTACCTCTCAATAGACCCACATCAGAAATACTGAAAATGTGACAGAAAACACCAAGTAAGAGGGCAGAAAAGAACATTTGAAAGGAACGTGTAATGCTAGGATTTCTGGAACTTTAATAGCTTTCCACCTCAATTTTGGCCATCGTGAACTCAAGCTAAGAGAAAAAAATATATCTTTTTAATGAGTTTTACAACATGCAAGTTGCTTTATAACATATTACATAATGATGTAAGTGCCATAAAGAAGGTTGTGTGCTGCTCTGTAAAATGTATTAGATCATCAATATTTCTGGTTTCGTACTGAGGAATTAGAAATAATGATGAAGATTAAGGTTACAAGAATTAAAAAAATCCTTTGAATTGAACCATTCAGCCATCCCCAGGGATATACTAAGGAATTTGTAGGCTGAGAAAATAGGTAAGTTTATAGGTTCTCCTTAGGTGAAAGAAGTCATGTTAACATCATAAGTTTTATACAAACTTTCCATATGCTATAGTACCCTCTCTGCTTACCCCCAGCTTTCATTCTCTTGTGCCCTTATTGTGTAGCCCAGTTGGAAACAGATTTATTAAAAATGATCCATCAACTTTTACACAGAAGGAGGTCAAACATCTTTCAGTAGCATGATTCAAAACAGAAATATCCATTTAATCCTCCTGCAAATGACAGGCTGGGAGAGTTTGCCTCAGCAAGCATAGAGTACAAGGAGGTTTGCAGAAGAGAAAACATTTTTCTTAATGCCATGTTTCCTCAGAGACAGCCATGCTTGGTCCCATAGCCCAATTCTGTAGATATTCTGTATTACTGGAGAGAAGTGTAGAGACCTTGAGATTTCCAAATATTATTGTGCTTTTTCTTCTCCTTGAACAGATGTGTACTTCAAAATTTTGAAACCTCTATAGGTCTACTATGTAAGGTAGGCAAACAACAAGCTAGAAGAGAATCTCGACTTGAAGTGACGAAGAAGAAGACTTGCAGAGCTTTTTGGCAGTCTGATTAAAGTTCAGTATTCAGCTGCTTCTGAAAAGTCAGCTCAGCATCTGAGTACTAATACAATAAGTAGGTGCCCAAACACAGTTTCAAATCTGGGATTGAGCAAGATAAATCATGCTGGCTGTCAATAAGACAGATTTCTATGTTTTTCTTTTTTTTTTTAATGGAACTTAGGTGCAAAACCAAGATTCAGTAATTCTGAAATGATTAGGAATGAAAGGATGAATTAGCCAGCTAAAGGTAATAATTTTCCTCCTGTAAAACTCAGTGTGTACTGGTGATCAATCGCCACTGTAAGTGCACAAAGGAAAAGCTGTCTGTATCTATGGTCCAATGTCAGGAACCGTGGTGCAGTTATATTAAAACCTTCACTTTATAGTAAGTAGTATCTTTCATATATGTTTACGTAAAAATGTTTACTATGATGTAATGAACAGCAGCTTATGAAAGCATATGAGGTTATTACGCAGCCTAGTGAAACTATGTTTCAGCCTCCACTATTGTTTTCATTTAAAGTATGATTTCCAAATTCCTAAACATTGAGTTTTGTTTAGAGTGAGAATGTAAATCAGCATACAATTCTTGAAAGCTTCTTAAAGTTCTCAGTGTCTACCAATGACCAAGTAACTTGATAAGGCCTACTAAATTTACACTTGATAAGGGGCAAAAGTGGCTTTCTGCTGTTATTTGAAGCTCTTTACATGTGAGTCTCTAATTTTTGTGATGAAAGATGCAAAGAAACTGAAGTAGGTAGAGAATTCTGACTGATACTGCAGAAGACTATGCAGTTAAAATCTAGTTAAAGAAGACCTAAAAGGTACATTAAAAAAAAAAAAAAAAATTAAGTTAGGAATCAGAGAAATAAATCTCTTTGCTTTCAGCAGGGAGTGCAGTCTCCAGGCTGGTATTAAGCTAAGGAAGATAAGGCTGCTATGGATATATTCCTCATACATAAAAATTAAAGGAAGTAGAAGATACTGAAATGGCTCTTTAATGTGTAGTGTGGTTGTAAAAGTTGCACCTGACCTCACAAATTTTTCTTCCATAGGTATTTTGCCCAAATAATGTGCAATATACTACAGTAGATTTTATTTTCTCATTTAGAAAGTGTGAAAAATATTATCATGCATAGTTTATTAAAAGAGTGACAACCAGTTGGATCACTAGACACCTTCGGCGATTCTCCAAACAGGAGCTGTTCCATACCAGTCTTGCTTCTCGCATTTCAACATACAGAAAATATGAATAGGCCCTGGAATAATGTTAGCATTCAGGTACTTGATGCTAACTTCATTAACTTTATCTTAGACTTGCTGATTTTTTTTTCTAATGAAAATTAAAATCAAGATCCTCTAACATACTAGTAGTTTTGCATTTTAATAGAGCTAACAGAGACGTTATCAGATGGTAATGGGAGATGTGTAGATGTTAGTACAGCAATGCTTTGTATTGTGAGGAGGAACAGGATGATGCATTAATCAACTCATGATGATGACGTATTTTTCATATCCATTGTAGTGGAAGAGACCACTAAGAGGCTTCTCAAGTTGGGCATTTTGAGATCAGTGGATCTAAATAATTTACTTCCAAGAATTTGAAAGCGCTAACTTTCTAGATTATTATTGTTGCTTTTCAGCAATTCTTAAAATACTGAGAAATTTCACGAAGGCTGGAAGAAAGCCTATGAGATACTGATATTTAAAAAGGGAAAATGTGATGATGTCAGTAACCACAGGCCTGCTGTTATCATAATAACACTGGAGAAAGATGATGGAATAGTTGATAAAAGACTTGATGTATAAAGAATCAAAAGAGTAAAATAACTGCTCTCAGTCAATGTGGGTGTACCAGAAATAGATTTTATCGAGCTAACTTAATATATTTTTAATAAGACTACAAATTTGGTTGCTAAAGATAATCAAGTTGATACAGAGTACAGAGATTTCAGTGAGGCATCTCACTTATTACCACACAACACTTTGATTAAGAAATGAGAGTGATACAAAATCAACATGTAATATATTAAATGGATTAAAGACTGGCTAACCAGTAAGTCTCAAAAAGTACTTATAAGCAGAAATTATCATCAAATAGCTGTCATTCTAAATGGGGTCCGAAATAGTGGTGTCACACTTTATTCTATTTATCCATTATATAGAAGACAACTTTAAATTGTTACTGATAAATTTTGCCAATGTTGCAAAGTTTTCAGGTACGGGAGATGATAAAAAAGACATGTCACTACTGCAGTTCTATCCAGATTACTTGGCAAGCCAGGGTCATTTTAATGTAGTCAGCAGTAAAAATCTAGATGTGCTCACAAAGAGTGAAAGGTGTATTTACATGATGGGGGACTGTACTGTAGAAAATGGTGATGATTAAAAGGACTACTTGGGTGAAGGCAAGGTCAATGTGAGATAATCAGCTGAACAAGAGTTCCCAGTATGTTGCTGTGCTAAGACAAACAGAAATTTGATAACAGAGAGTTCTTTGATCTACCAGACAAAAATATAATAAGATCAAATGGATAGAAGTTGAACCTTAATAAATTCAAAGAAATAATAAAACACATTTTCAGTACTATGTACATAGGAATGACCTGCTAAGGACTAATATATGGGCTTTTAACGCTGTTAGATGGCTTCTTATTTTACTAGAATTCTT
>VXAV01009062.1:63715-74218 GCA_013399715.1 Alectura lathami | reverse complement strand
AATGTGGTCCATCTTAGAGGCAAGCCCCTTCATAACTTGTGGCCGTCTCCTGCTAAACATGCAGAGCAAAGGTGGCTTGCTCACCCATAATTTAAAGGACCACGACATGAAGGAAGGGTTATGATGTTTAACTGATAGGCCGACCAAATGTTATAGGCAAAAGCAAGTTCCTATTAGCAATAACTCAAGTCCAGCGAGGAGATTTGGCATTCAAAACTGATGAGCATGAATCCCCTGAGCCTGCTCCGACCCAGCCATGCTCAGGCCACTTGGTAACCCGAGTGACCCGAGAGTCAAACCACGATAACCCTCTTCAATTTAAAGAGCTGCTTCTCCCCATCTGTCTGGGCTCTGACTCTGCACAATAAATTTCCCAAAGAGCATAAAGAGCCATCTAGTGTATATCAAATCAATATCATTGTGGCTTGCAGCGATATCTGAGGCTACAGTTCACAAAATAAACTAGGCCAGGGGCTGGATTTCTGCCCTTGGCAATCAATCAGACTCACTGGGTCATAGATTTTAGTGTAAATTAACACAGCAGAAACAATCATGCTCCCCAGATGATGATATAATACAGTATTTGCTTTTCTTTTTTCCCCCATTTCATTGCTCATGCTCAGCAGCTAAGCTGTACTGAACAAGAATAATAAAAAGCAATGATTAGAAAGGTGGTGGTAATCATAAAGCAGAACATTAATATTCTCCTGACAAATGTATATAAAATGCACATAAAATATACACACAATAATAAAGGGAAGACGGAGAGGGGAAATGGTATTAAGTCACTGATGTTTCAAATACATTATTTTTGCTAAAGAATTTTAGAAGTGACCTCGTAAATCCTTGCAAGTGGTTATCATTTTTTTCCTTTAATAGATTTGAATGCAAAGATGTTAAATACTCCGTTATTGTCTTCATATACCACATGCCCTACACGGTGTGGAGCACACCATCAACAGCTTTCTCTGCTTGTGATTCAGGCTTTCCCAATCTGTACCTGAGCATTGCTAGTACTTTTCCCCAGAGGAGTTTAGATTTTTTTTCTTGGGTATGTCATTGTTGTAGGAAAAGAGACACTTAGCATATCATGACACCCACCTTTAGGCAAATCTCATCTTTTCACTGCCTGGGAAAGACTTGCAGGAATTATTTTAATCTCTAATTATTCAATTGATGTAAAACTGTGTATTGTATTTTCTGTCAGAACCTCTGGAAGTAATGTCAATATTTTCAGCATTAGCAGGACATTTTTTGAATTATAAACACTCATCATGTAATGTTATTTTATCTCATGCATCTTCTCAAAATATTTTACAGCGCGGAAATGTGATATGTATTAAGGAGTCTAAAGTTCTTTAATTTTTGCAAAGCCAGCTGGATGTTTAATTAATGCAACAGAAATTTCTGATAAGCAACTGTTTTATTCTTTAAGTATTCAAACCTTTACATTACTGTTCAGATAGTGTAACTCCAGTCAGAATGTATTTATTTGCAAAATAGCTAATTAGATTATACAAACAATATTTAGTTTAGATATAATAAAACACTAATCTGTGTACAAAGGCTACATGGTATGGATTAGAACTGTTTGAGAATAATAACTCTGTGCAGGAGTGGTTTCTGTTGAATAGTCTGAATAATAAGATTTATCAAATAACAGTTATAAGCAGGAATTCATTTTTTAGATTAAATTTATCCACTATTTTCTGCCAGGGGCATAAAGAAACAGAGGCTTCAAAGGTAGCTCTCTTCTGAGATGACTGAAGGCAAACTATACCTCCTTTAGCGACAAATCTGCTCGTCTGTTCTCTGACTAAAGAAAGGAGCTGGATTAAGAGGCTGGGGAAGGGGAGCATCCCTTCTGTGCTCTGGTGTGTCCAACTCCATAAAGCTCCTAAACAGTTGCTACAAAGCCAAGATACAGGATAGAAATGGGGGCAATGCTACCACAACAATGTGGCAGATATTCCCTCTACTGCGTAGTGGGGATGCCGGCTGGACGAGCCAAATGCAGTCATTTCAAGGCTGGCTGCATAGCGTCCCTCAATGACAATCGTTAAAGAACTCCCTTTTGCACTGTTTCTGTTCACTTTATTCAGTGTGTGTGTCAGAGTATCATTTGAAGCTCCAATTTTGGAGTACTGGAAATATAGTTTTTGTGACAGGTAACTGAATATTATGTGTAAGGTAAAGCAACTCCCCCTCAGCTCCACTCCTCAAAAGTAAAAAAAAAAATCAACTCATCCCATCGGCTGAAGAAGCAGATTTCCCTTCTTTATGGTATTCCACATAGGAATAACTGAGTTACAAACTTTTACAAATTTTTTTTTTTGGTCCTAACTTTGGATTCCTAAGGAAAATTCTAGTTGTGAGTTACTGTTTCAGATGGGATATGTGGCAGCTACTACTTTGTCCATTCTTCTAAAAACCGATATGTGGCAAGATTACCTTGAGACAGCAACCATTTTCTTAATTTTTTTACAGTGGTTTTTAATTTTAGCTTCCGTAATATTTTTTTTAATTTCCTTTTTAATATCCCAGATATAGCAGTTAACTCCATTAGTTCTAAATGGAAGTTATTATTATATATAAGCAGCTGATTTTCACACCATATTTTTTTAAAAAAAAAAAAAAACTTAAGCAATTATACATAGGAAAAATTAGCTAAAAGTTTTTTAGGGCTCCACACTCCATCTCAAAAGAGAGAATGTAGAAAATGTCTTAGCAAATATATTTTGATCCTTTGTGAATCTTTACTATGCTATAGACCTTAATTACATTGTGATAAGGTATTTTTTCATCAGGCTGCTCCATTTATAGCACAGGTTGGATGCACACAGGAGCAGAATTAAGATCTCACAGGGTACCATAAATGTCACTTCACTCAACTGGCTCCTTCTTTAGTTTGCCACATAAGCATCATTCCTCTAACCTATTTTCAATCACATTTAAAGTAATACTTTTGTTGCCTCCATATCTTTCCCTGCATTTTGTCTACATAAAGTCAGTCTTCATTTAGCGATGTCAACCTGACACAGCCCTGCATCTTTGGAGTGAGACCATGATAGCAGTCCCTAAATAGGAAACAAATGTTGATATCTATCAATATGCTGTGCACAGTAGGCCGTAAGAGAGATCTGCATTACATCAGTCATGGACTTTCCAGGGTTGTAATGTCCTTTCCATGAACCTGAACTGAGTGTTGAGCTTGTAAGGAAAACTGAAACCCAGGGAGTTAATTGTGGTTTAGGATTTTTGCACAGCTTCAATATACACATACTGGGAGTCATTGCAACAGGCCAAGGATGTGTTGCAGCCACTTGTGAGGTAGTAATGTTAATAGCTAAAAAATTTGCTTCCTAACTTAAAAATGCTTCATTCCTCCATTATAGACGATATTGTTTTTTGTTTGGTTTTCTTTTTTTATTTGTTTGTTTTAGTTCGTTTTGTTTGTTTCCGATAAACATGGTACATTTCTGACCATTATTTGTAATTTTTTTTTGCAGTTCTCCAGTTGTAGAAAGCAGGCAAGTATTGCTGTAATTATATATATTATTCTATATATGTGTAAATATATAATTTTACATATGTTTGTCTTTATGCCTGTATATAAAAATAATGAAATATTCAGTAGGAAAATGACAAAGGAATCCTACAGTCCAGTGGTCAGGGTACTCCCCTGGGATGTGGGAGAAACCAGTCACAGTACCTGCTGAGATGAATTACGTACTGGAAGAAGAGCACTTCCAGTGGGAGAGATTAAGGGGCACCTATTCACGAGCCTGAGGATTAAGTCACCCTGTGGGAGATTTGTGTTCAGAGACAGTTGGAATTTGATGCTAATTCATGTAAAATGTGAGCAGTCCATTCACCAGGCAGTACAGAGCACATCTCCACAAGTGTGCGAGGGAAACCTTGCTCCTGGCCATTGAGATAAGTTTTAACTTTGTGAGTGAGTTGAGCAGGAACACACCCTGCTTTGTAAGCTTGTGAGACCTTGAGCATCAGGTGTTACAGCTCAATGCTGGCAAGACAGTGACGGCCCTTTCTATGAAATTCTGGGGTCTTGGGAGTTTCCCTGGTAGAAACAGGCACATAAGAAAAGCAGATACATCCAACATTAAGGAAGGTAGTGGTGGGATAACATGGGGAACACAAGACAAGAGAATAGGAACCTGAATGTTATGTTTGAGTCTCCTAAAGAAGTAGATGTATTCTCCCCATGACTCCATGGCAACATAATGTTATTTTTTCCAATGTACACTTCTGATGTCTGGCCCAGTCTTCTCTTCTATTTTCCTTGTCGCAAGCGTTCTTTGCCAGACTTTGGAAGTCAGTTGCTTTGAGGGACATTTTTATGGGGTTTCCTTTCAGATAATGCTGCCCTGGAAGTTGTTTTGGTTTAAGGTGAGTCTGAGTTTCAGTAGGCCTAAGAGCCATCATCTTTGCGTGCTCTGAGAAAGTCAACTGTCCATTGTGAGGGGTCCAAACATCATGACTCAAATGGCAAGCTGGGAGAAGGAATGCACTGGGGACAAGTTATTCTTTCTCTCACAGAAATGTACAATGACTGCCATGTATCGAGGTTCTTTTCACACTGAATTCATAGAATCATACAATCACAGAATCACAGAATATCCCGAGTTGGAACCGACTCACAAGGACTATTGAGTCTGACTCCTGGTTCCACACACAGCCACCCAAAATTCAGAAAACTTTGTCTTCTTTAAACTGCTTCTATAATCTGTAGTCCAGAAGCAATTGTTGAGATCTCTCTCCAAGCCCTTCCTATCTGATTTCCAAATACAACTGAGGATAAATTCCATCTAATGAAACACCTTGATGACTCTGTAGAAATGACAACCTTTATAAACCAAAACAGCAGTTGACTTTTTCTTAGAATTCAGTATGCAGAGGAAAACCTCATAAACCCTGACTGAAGAGCTGAATGTGAAATACAGTTGAAGTCCTTATATTTCTACCATACTACCCAGATATCTTTCTGGGGATTTATTTTTGAATTCATCTTAACATTTGAAATATTCAATTTATTTATGGAAAGAGATTATCGAAATTATAACTTTAGTTTCCTTATAATCAGAAGAAGTACATCTTAAATTAGAATATAAAACAGTTTCCACAGTGGTTAAAACACCAGGTAGATCTTTAGATATCGACAGAAACCTTATGCTATAAGTTTTTATTTCTACTTTCCAAAATTTAGTTCAACTGATATAATTCAGGTAATCCCAAAGAAGAAAAACAACTGTGTTCCTTACAAGACCCAAACTTCCACTAATACTTTTGGGACTAAGGCAATGAGATCAATGCTATACTGGGTTAATTTGGGGGCTGGCCTCCATAGCTAATTTGTCAAATGGCATTGAAATTTAACTAGTAATTTTTATGTATGCTATTTTTGTTTGGTAGCCATAAGGGTTATTAGCATGGCTTATTTCCTTCATGTTACTGCTTTTCATAAAGTTAACTAGTAGAAATCGTGCCAAGAAAGAAAGAAAAAATCCGTTCATGGTTTAAAATAATGAAATGATACAATATTAAAATGGCAACAATCCTGCCCTTACATAAGTGGCTGGTGCAAAATTAGGCTAGCTAGTTATAAACTGTATGGCAAAATATAAAGCAATAAAGGGAGAGGCATATTTGCTCATTGTTTTACTGATTGTCATAAACAACCACTAAAATTCTGGAAAGTAATGCTCTGGTTGTTTTTCTAAGTAACTTTAAAAAGCAGCTTAACTTAAATGGTATACCATGAGAAAATCATTTCTAATTATTTTAAGTAATATTTAGATCAATTCATAGTAATCTGATTATCTTTCATGTTTATGTCAGTATTAGATTACTTTCATGTTTATTTAAGCTCTTTTGCTTTTCAGAATGTCTGTTTCAAAGGCAAATTGAGCATAGTTAAAATAATCAATGTCCTTTGTGGTTTCAGCATATGCAAATAACAACAACAGTTGAAAGGAATCTAGTGCTTTCTTATACAAACTATTAAGCTTTTACTGAAGAAAAACAGAATTATCTAGCTAATTATATCATTCATTATTACTACCTGCATATTAGTCTGTAGCTTGCAGTCTATTAAGGAAAACTGGAGTGAAAGAGAGATGTTGGGAGAAAGCAGAGCAGCTGGACAGACTCAATGCCAGCATTACTCAAAAATGTTCTTTGTATGCTCATTGCAAATAGTAGGATTCAACAAGCTTGGTGCTGCAAAGCCTGGATTTCAGTTTTGTACTCTTCCACGCACTTTCAGTACGTTCATTTCACCATTTCTGAGCTAAATTTCATTTCTGTCCTGGAGCTAAATGGCACCAAGCTACCTCCTTCCTCCTCTCCTTTGCCTACGGATGCAGGGCAAGGAGCTCATGCAGGCACTCTTTGCTATGTTCGGGTGCAGCACAGCCTGGCGTGGTGCTTGCTCTGGCTGCAGCCACTCTCCCAGGCCGAGCGGTGAGTGATGAGACCAATCCAGCAGTCCGTCTGTACATGAAAGCACTCATTAGCTTCACTAAGATTTCCACAGGAGCCATAATTGCAGCCGTGAAGTGCTGACAATTTCTCAGCATGGGTCACCTTCTGAAATGCTTAATGGGAGTGAAAAATACCTGAACTAATTGCTAGTGTCTTATTCTTGGTTGTTTTCTCTTCACTTCCTCCTCGTGTGCTTTGTTGCCTGACTGGCATGAAAGGAAAGCAAATGTTTTGCTGGGACTGCGTTGGGACATAAGAGGCTCCACTACAACAGAAGCAGCAATGACTTCAAGGGGTACAGTGGGGTTCTCTGTACTTCTCATCCTCGGGTCATTCAAAGTAGAGAGCTGCCCAGGATATGCTGTGGTTCCTGCTAGTTTATGCATCTAGGATTTTTTTCTGACAGAGGAAACTAAAGCATGTCAGGAGAGGAATGAATTGCATGTCCAAGGCACAGTTGAGCACTTCCTCAATTCAGGAATATAGAAAGCATTACTGGGACTACTGGATGCAGTCTAAAATTTTTAGGATAGCCTGTAGATTTTTGCTACTTCTCCTGCTCAAATATAAGCAGTGTATCCACATTAAATGATAACATACCATCATAATATCACATGGCTATGCACTGAGAGCATCTGTGAGATAACATTTTTATTCAAAAAAATAATAATAAATTGATCTGCTGGATTTTAAAATTATTCTCTTCATTGATTTTTGCAGGGAGAATACACATGAATTACTCTCTCTAGAAGGGGCAGTGGTAGATAGTGTTGTCTGTTCTTAGAACCCCTCTTTTAAAGCTGCCTTAAAGTCAGCTGCTTTTGCATAAATCAGTCAGAAACTTCTTCTAAACTGGTAAAAGTGTACAGCCTTCTTCACAATAACCACAGGTCTGATTCTCTAAATAAAATAAAATAAAAAAAAAAGCACATTCCCATTCTTTTCATTATTATTTATGCATGATGTTGGTATATGACAAATTTCTCAAATTGGTTATTTTCAATGGTAATACTGGTGTAGCGCAGTGTAATCAGACTAATGCATTCTATTTTAACAAGTTTATCTCTTGCAGTTGTAAATTTTGGGCACTGGTTCAGAACTCTGGATGACTCGGTATCTGGTGGTAAGCACAATGGTTTCAGTATGTTTCAGAGAAGATAGCTTTTGGGTTTGTATCACATTTGCATCATTTTAATGAACCCTACTGTAAACTGATTTATAGAGTTCAATATTTTCAGAAGTATGTAGCACATTGGGAGTATTGATACAAGTAGAATTCATTTAACAAGTCTTTAGTGTTCTGTTTCTGATTCTTTTTTCTGCTTATGGGGACTTCTGATTCTTTAGGTTGACCAAGTGAGTATGACACTTCCCATCACGATGTAAACACGGAAAAAAAAAATATTTACTTTTTAAAAGATTTGTTATTGTGTGTAAGAAAAACATTTGGTAACTGTAGCTGTGTTTAGCCAAAATGTCCAGATTTGGATCAAAATCACACTTTTCCAATGTTCTTGTGTTTTCGGAGCTAAGGTGTCAGGTTGCACACCAATGTAAAACAAAAAAAAAAAGGCCTACATTTCCTACATTTACCCTACACCCCCCTTTCTCCTGAGGTTGGCTGTACAATAACAGAATCTGACTATTCCAGATGAAGCTCTAGAAGGATTTCCTTCTCATAGAATTTGAAATAGATGAGTCTGTTCCCTTCCTGTCTCGCCCATGTCAATATCCCAGTTAGTCTGCAGGAACAATAGCTGTGGGGCTGCTAAATCTTCCCTAAATAAACCTTTGACTCATCGTGCAGTTTCTCTAAAGTAAACTCCTTAATGGTGAGCATGTTTAATTTTTACCTTTGGAGTTCACCACTAAAATTATTTTCGGCCCATTTTTCTGAGTCATGTGAACTCAGGTAAATCTCTCTTGAACAAAAGAATATCTGTCTGTATTTGCACCTAAGACACAGATTGTACCCCTTCCCCCCCCAAAAAAAAAAAAAAAAAAAAAAAAAATTGTGGTATCANATTATCTTTAAAATCTTCAAAAATTATCTTTATTCTGATAACAAGTATTATTTAATGGTAGATTTCAAGGCATACCACAAGACAATTACTAAGGAGGGAACCAAGAAAATAAATATTCTGTGATGCAATTGTTCTATATAATAAAAATTGGTGTTCTTAAAAGAGGTGCAAAGTTAGCAAGCCTCAAAAACCTTTAGCTTAAAAATTACAGACTACAACAGTGCATTTGAGTGACTGTGCTTTGATGGGACAAGGAATTTATTTCATGTCTCAAGGAATACCAACCAGCAGTAAGATTCTTTTAAAAAATTATCAACAGAAGAATAAAAGTTTTAAGTGTTGCCAGCTTGTGCTGTATATTCAAGTACCGGTCATCCTTTTCAAAGTGTGTATTCCTGGAGCCGCCTTTTCATCAGAATCATCTGGCAGTAACAAAAATGTTTTAGACATTACAAATATTTTTAATTCTTCATAAGTTTGAGATTTTTTGCTTGTTTTTTGAAAACTTCTTTTTTGTGAATTATGAATGCTTGCATTTGGCAATGAGAGAAAAGTAAGAACTCTATAAAAGATAGAGAACTAAGACGGTAGTAATTTGTTGACACATACTTTAATAATCTGTCCTCATTTCAAACAAAACTAACTGTTTTGTAATAAAAGAATAGGGGAATACCTTGATTTCTTTGAAACACATATTTTAAACTGGTGCAAGGAAATAATTTACTACATTTAAAAATAACTTCTAGGATTCATTTTTGCAGTACATATTTGTCCTTACAGAAATACCTTATTCATGCACATAATTATTATATATAAAAGTAAACATAGCCATAAAAGCATTATCTTATTAAGAACTTTCTAGTATTCCACAAAGAAGTGCAAAACTTGGTAGTTTAGTGATACTTATGCTTAGGACATAAAATTCCCCACTGGTCTCAGAATGTATGATTTATTCTATTGTGATAGAATTTGAGAGTTTTAGGCACTCTTTGATGCACTGAAAACTAAGGTTTTAAAACAGCTAACTTCAAGTGCTCAGCTGGGCTATTCCTGTATTCTTCAGCACTTTCAATAGACCAAGAAAAAAAGATTAGCACATCCAGCAGTGTTTCAGATCATGATATATGTTGACTTGTGCTGTGAAGGTGCTTATTCCTCTCCACTGCAGTGGGTCCAGGTTGTTGGCTTATGAAATTTGACTGTGTGACCTCTTGAGGTTCCTTATAGCCTGATTTATCCTATTAATTATTCTTTAGTCATCTTAACTAAGAACCCAGAGGGTTTGTCCATATCAACACTTTACCTTAGCTCCTGAATTTATTCTCCTGATTTTTTTCATGTGCTTTACTTTGTGCAGGTGGCCCGGATAAAACAAATCTGGAAGATGCACTCTGGTAACGTATTTTATAGTATATACTGGAGTATTACAGTTGCAAAAGGACATTTTCTCCATGGGACCACACTGGAGATAGTCCAAGTGAAACACGCTGGAAATATGTACAGTGAGGATGCTGGTCCCCAACACCACCTGCTGTGCTCTGCAGACCCCACTCCTTTTGGTCTGCATTGCTTTTTGATGTAGGCATAGCAAGAGCTCGCTCTGTCCAGCTTTTGTGATCAGTCTATGAAACATTCTACAAAATATACACCAAACATTTTTATAATATCATCTAAAAGTGAATATACAGTGAGCTGATTTACTTCACTAGCATTTTAGAACTCCCAGTCTGTCCATGCACAGAACAGTGCAAGAACCAAAATACTGACATTTAACAGACCTCATACAGGAACACAGAAATAATTTTACTACAGGTTATATAGCTTTCAAAAGATTAATTTTCCTTTTTTATTTCTTTCTCTTGGAAATGTTACACAGACTCTGTACAACTATGTATAAATATTGTAAGTATCAAGTTTGCTTAACCTTCTAATGCAGCCATTATTTATTCACAACATACCTAAAATTATTGCAAAA
>VXAV01009062.1:9302-42736 GCA_013399715.1 Alectura lathami | reverse complement strand
ACAACTGTGATTTAAAATGCTATTCTTAATACATTTAGAATGAGGTATTATAGTACCTTATCAATTTTTGTTATTGATATTTGTCAATGACTTTGGTCTTTCATTCTCAGATATTATGGCATTCTGAGTTTGAAATGTTTTGTATTAGAAAACAGACTTTTTATCTGAGTATATTTGACCATGAATTTATAGTGAAAGACTGTGAATACAGAGACTATTTTAAGTACATAATCACATCTGTGCTAATTTTAATTTGGGGTAAAAATTGAAAAAGACTAAGAGATCTGAATATCTATCTTCTTAACTTGCTCTGTGAAAAGATGTAAAGCAAGTTTCTAAAATCTCTATACTCTATACAACTAGAAAGTAATAGAACAGAATTAACTTTTTTTTTTTTTTAATTTAAAGTGTCTTTTCTATCATAAGTTTCTCTTACAAAATTAACATTACTGAAATTGAATGTGTGAATATTCATTTTCTTTGTTTATGCAGCTTTACTAGCAAAGGTGAGAAAAAAAGACTTGGAACTAAAGAGAGTTTTCCTTGTAGATTTGTCAGCTCCACTCACTATGTTGAACATTCACATGCACTTCTAATTTTCTTATGCATGGTAGCTTTCCTGCACATGAGGCCTCAAAATATTACCAGCCCAGATAATAAGCACCCCTTTCCGGGATACACTTATGACATTCCACCATAGGTCATTGTCACATGCATTAATTTAATACAATGAAATTCACAGAAAATTTACAGACGAAATTAATTACTTCATTTGTGCTGTAGACACAAGTGTAAATTAAATAACTTCAGAATAAAAAGAAATCTAGCTTTTAAAAAAGAAAATCCAGTAGTAACAAATTGCCTTTGTCATGCTCAGAAAAAAAATGTTTTCCCCTCACTCAGTCCCAAAGTTTTTTAACTGCTTTGCCGGTCATGCTTAAGTCACTTGCATTACTGAAATATACTCCAGGAAATACTTTGCTTTCAGATCAAGAGAGCTGATAACTGATATGAGCATCAGTCTAGAAGTTTTTTAAAAATTATCACCTCTTTTAAAGGCTACTATTACTGCAAATACCAACTTCCTAGTATTTAATTTGTCCAGAGAGCTATCCTGTTCTTTGGTTGTTTGGCTAACTAGCCATCCCTGTCTCTTTTAGGCAGCTTAGATAAATCCTTCACTGATAAAGTCTTTAAAGCAACCTGTCGCTAATTTTGTGCCTAAATATGCATTAAGTGATTGATTTTGGCCTCACAAGTTTGAAAACTTATTTAAATGACTTTGGCATCCTCACCTTATGATGACTGATACTAGAATAGGAGGAAAAATAAATAACCCTATCTGAAATATCTCACATATTGCTAAGCAGTAAGTACTGACATATCTTGACTCTGTAATTGTGACTGGTAACTATGTCCTAGCTGAAAGTAGTTTCAGAGGAAATCCTGATTCCTTGGAAGGTAATGAGAATTTTGCCCTTTTTATTTCTTGCGGATAACAGCTAATTCTGACTCTCTGAAATGGAGATGTAGACACAGTTGCCTTCTTCAAAAAAATTGTCAGAAGCACACACTGTGCCTCCATTCTCAAGACGATGTTGTCTGAAGCTAGTTTCTGCCATTACCTGCTAACATGCAGACCATGAATTAAATTTTTCAGAATGTCATTAATAGTATCTGGAACGTCTTCTCTTTACTGTGTCAGACTAATCTAAGAAATATCAGATAACTTGATTTAGGAAGCTGTGACTTAAAGAGGCGATCATCATCTTCAGCTCAGCCTGATTCTCACAAAATTGTCTATAAAATTTTGGTTGAAACAAAGATGGGGAAAATGTTTCAGCTGTGATGATATACGTCACTGTTTCAACTGGAAAGATATGCATTCATGAAAATTCCTAGGTAAAACATTACAGGATTACAGTAGGCTACAAAAGTCAAGTAATAAGTGTTCATTCTTACACCGAAATTGCTATATGCAATTTTCTGTTAATATTTTCTCACTAATGTTTTTAATGAAAAGATATTTTTAAAAGCAAGCGGAGAACAAACAAGATGATTTTTCAGAGTGTTGCAGTGTGCTTCTGACTTCATCTTGCAGCAATTTAGTTTTGTAAATAATTCCAGTTGATGAACTCTTTGGAGCAAATCTCTGCAGAGAACAATAGGATTGATTGTTTTGTTGAGTGCAATTGTTTTATGTGTGGGTTGTTTCTCAAACCTCAGCACTAGGCAGGGAAAGGAGTTGTTCAGAGAATCTCTTCTAATGAATGGTAACAGATGACTGTAAACCACAGGTAACAGACCATTTCAGCATGGAGTTTTAGTGACTCAAAATGTTAAAAAAAGAGACAGAAGAAAAACTGTGAAAACATCCTAAAAGATTAGTGAATTCATTGTTTCAATTAGGCAATTTGTGGCCAACCTCAGTTTGGATTTTGAACATTTTTAGAATTGTCATTGATTTTGCTATACACAAATTGCTACACAATCTAATATTAATCTGATGTTTTGCAGAAGATTTAATGTGCTATAGGGCTTACGAATAGCACAGCAAGAGTCACAGTATGTATGGTGATAGTTGTAGGATTTGCAGGATTTTACCCATCACTTCCAGTAGCAAAAACTTACTTGATAAAACAATAAAAATTAATTTAAATATGGAGGAACATATTGCAAGAAAAGAATTGAACTAGCTCTTAAATGCATCCACTCCCATTCACAGCTCTGCTCAAACTGCCTCTTTTGTTTGATTATCTTGCTGTAACAATTCTTCACGTTAAGTCAAAGTATTTAGTGAAATTCATGTAGTTCAGCATGATCATGGAAGGCTTTATCCAAATATAGTTGTAAGAAATGGGATGTCTTCTCTAGTCAAGTATTTCCACCATGCTGGCCCACCCAGAAAACCCACAGAACTTTATAGTCACTGCTGCTGCTACTGTTTGAAATTGTCACTGGAAATTAAATTTTACAGCAAAACATCCCTGGGATGTTATTTCCTTTTCTTAAAACTCTGTTCACAATTTAAATTTAGCTAGTTTCTACTTTGAAATCCTGTTTCTTTGGCAAGCACATATATTTCAGCCTGCTAGAGTCAATGGCAAAACTTAGATTGAAATATCTGTGCCAATTGTCTTGTTCTAGGCCTGGGAGTAGAAGAAAGTTAACAACAGGACAATCCACCACATAATGCATTATGCTTCACTTTCTTAGAGAGTTCAAAAATGTCATTAATCCGTAAATATGCCATATCTTGTTAGCACACCTGTATGTGCAAAATGACATTTCATTTTATGCATTTAATTCAGACAATATTGAAATGAAGCGTCACTTCAAAAATCAAAGTACTTTATTTTGCAAATGTTGAAATAAAACCTGGGACTTTAAGGATTTTTCTTCTTTCTTCTAAAGCTGCAATTTTCATCAAATAAAGAATGAACCCAAAGAAATCTCAGTATCTAACATCTGTGTCAATCACTGCAAAACCTCTTACGGTTCATTTAATGGAAGCAAGAATACCATATTCCCGTACTAGCTTCAGTGATTAATGAAGTGACTAAAACTTTCAAACATCTTAAAGAATTTGGACACCTAATCTCCAGTTATCGTAAGTCAACTGATATGTCCATGAGGGAGTTTTCAGTTCCCCACATGACCATAACTTACACATGATCCTTCCCATGTCCTTGATTTCTTTTCCCTGTGAAAACAGAAAGACTAATACCTGGAACAGGATTTATTGTGCACTGTCTGAAAGGCTGCAGCACTACAAGTGTTTCTTTTCTGCTTTTCTCTGTTACTGGCTAATAACTGATCACTGGCAGTTTCTGTCCCAGTCTCTGTTTGCCTGACTGCTGTTCTCCTGATTCTGGTGTGCACTGTAAAATGTCCACAGATGGTCTTTACAATCCATCTAAAAGAGTACCATATTGTTTTTACCACAAAGTGCACAGAGAGGATTTGTTGTTATTGTTGTTCCCCCCCCCCCCCCCCCATCTGATCTTCATTTTTCCAAATCTGATCTTTGTTTTTCATCTTCTGNTTTTTTTTTTTTTTTTCCCCCCCCCCCCCCCCCATCTGATCTTCATTTTTCCAAATCTGATCTTTGTTTTTCATCTTCTGCATTCTTTTTTTCTCAATATGCCAGTAGTGATTTCTGCACCCAGGCTTGCAGCATTAGGACTGCCATTCTCTCCAGTGGAGCAGTCTCCCCCATTCCAGAAGGACGATGACTCTGATTAGCTCCATGCATTAGAAGTCCATATGTACCTGTGGACCTCATGAATTTGCTTCAGCTACACAGGAAGGTCTTCTCTGTTGCGTTTTTAGAGTCTATGTATACAAATTACACTAAGGCATCTCTTTGTCTCTGTTGATGAATACTTGGCAGGATGACCACTGGAAGATTTATAGACCTTCTTGCCTTTATGACATATAGGACTTACACATTTGCGTAGTTTATCCTCTTCTAGAGTGGCTGTTGAACAGTATTTAATATTAGGACAGTAATCAATATTAGAATTACAATGTCAAAGAAAATTAAAATGACCATCTTAGTATCCTGATGGATGCCAATGTGCCATTATTTCCCTGGGAATTGCAGAGGTTCAAGATTACCAGAATGAGCTTGACTTGTGGAGTTGCACGCTAAGTAACATTATAGACAATCCAGAATTTTGCTGTGCATAGTCGTATTTCTTTCATTGCAGCAGCAGCCATTTACTTTACAAGGCACCAATTAGAAGCACAATGCTCACACTGCTGAGGGCAGTGAGGTGTCCGCATAGCAGCAGCTTGGGAAACAGAGAAGGTGTCTTTTGAAGGTCCCTGACTGACAGGAGGACACAGCAGCTGCTTGTTATTTCAGCCTCCCTGTCATCCCTGCTCAGATGGCCAGCACAGGGGTAAGGCAAGTATTTGGATCTCTGTCTGGCTCCTGCTTCTTCTGTGTCCACAAGAGCTTATATGTAAGGGTTATGACCCTAATTCTTGGCTTCTTTCCTTTTTCTTCTACTTTTCCCTTCCTTTTCTGTCCCTTTACCTCACATCTTCACACAGTCATACCAAATCTCACCTTACATGAATATTATATCATTACCTTAAAATTATTTCCCTTTGGAATTATTATGTCTTTAATCCTTACACTCTGTTATTTAGATTAAAATAATGCTCTGACTTCTGAATCTTTAAACAAAAGGGCTATCACTGTTCTGAGGAAGAAGGAATAGAAACTCCCAATCCTAAATCTTAATTACAGACTTTATTTGTACAATGAAGAGTATGATTTCAGCAGTCATCTATTTGCTCAGAATCTCTTCAAACACGTTTTCACAGCAAATTAATTTGTATAACACAGGAGGATTTTGCTACAGTTGTGACTAGACTAATGTCATTTTGGATAATCTTCATAATGTCTAAAACATCAATATGTCCCTGAACAGCAGAAGCAGCAGGAAAAAGAAAAAATTCTCTCCCCCGTGGCTTTTGGAGTTATTTGCACTGGTCATATTATGCATTACAAATAATTTATTTGGTGAAATTAGCCCTTTCTGTTCAAAAAATCTGAAGACATCACTTTCATGTCTGTGCCCTTGTGTTTAGGATGCTCTCCTAGAAGGGAAGAATTGGATATAGGGTGTAAATAGAGGTAAAAATGAAAAGTACAGCATTCGGCAAAGCATTTGACAAAGGATATGCGATAAACAGATGTTACAGTCTGGATCAGTTACATATCAAGTAGTTTATAGAGTTCATACTAGGAACTCATTTGATGGCTTAAGGCGCACATTCTGTTCACTAATTAGATGACCTTACCTTGACCAATTAATTCCACTTTCAGCTGAATTAAATAACTGGAGCCAAAGGGAACATTACCAACATTTATAAAACCACTAAGTTATACTTTGACTGGGTTCTGGTGGAAGGTTTCAGCTGCTTTTTATCAGTTGCAGGTATCTAGTTGGAGGGTCTGTCATGACCTATGTCCTGCTTTGGGCACTAAGTTGGATTATATTCCTCCTAAGGTTTCTCCAGCTCGAATTATGATAATATGAGCTTGTAATAGAATAATATTCTATAAAAGTTAATGTATATAATAATAATATTTTATAATGATTGAATATATCTTATTTACTGTTCTATATTCATGCTCTCTCTTACTGTTGTTCACCGATTCTGCAGCATTCATAAAAAACAGCTAAGAAAATAAGCCTCTAATCAGCTGCCTTCATTCCCTATACAAGGGTTCTTATCCATACTAAGAATTTGTTAGAGGCCTGCAAGAAGATTTTAAAATAATGAATTATATCAATCCTGTAGCTTTTAAAAGAAATGTCTGGTAATTGCTTGCAGATTTAAATAGCTTGTTAGGATATCAAGATTTTTAGAGACTGTGGAAGTAACCTTCTGCACCCAAACACAGCAGTATCATTTATTTTAAAATGCATATAATTGAGGTCCTCATGAGAAAAGCTGTCCACTGAGGACTTCCCAGTCCCTCTGAGATTGGTGGCTAAGTAAGACATTTACTGAAAATTAAGCCTAAATCATCAAGCAACTTTTAGAAGTTGTTTCAACATTAGCCTGTCATGCCTATCTATTACTGATATAATACTGAGATATAATACTGATAATTTGGTTTAAGCAATTTTTTAATTTGAGCAGGAATACTGGTACTGTAATTTTACTCAGAAAGTTCCAAAGCACTGCAGTCCTTTTAAAGACCACAAAGCTGGACAATTTTTTTTTTTTTTTTTTCCCAATCTAAAAAGCTATTCATCTTTTCCTTTTCTATTTGGGCCCATCTCTTCTGCAGTAGCTGCAGTGACTGTGCTGAAGTTAGAAGAATTTAACTAACAGAGTTCAACAAGTTCATGGTGTTAACAACAGGAAACCACTGCACTAATCTGCAGATTGCCTGCCTTCGCATACAGGGCTATTCATGAATTTGTGCTGCTGTTTTCCTGCATTTCAGAACTTCCATTGTTTTATATGGGAGCTTGGAGGCTGGTTTAATTAAAGTGATCTGAATAGAAGTACAGTATGCCAGATGTACATTATAAATATAGCATGGGTTATGTAATGGTAAACCATCAGGAAATATATAGGAATGGTTTGTGATAACTCATTGTTAACTAAATACAAATCCTAATTTATTTCTCTGTTTTAAACTTACTTTTTTTAACTAGCACAAATTAACTTTCTTTGTATTATTACTTTTTCCTTTTTTACTACAGCTTTCCTGTGAGGAAAGTCTGCTTCAAATTAGTTCATTCTGGTGAAAAGGTACTGTTCGGTGTGAATGAAGGCTGCAGCATTTGAGTTAGATCCACAGAGGAATTAAGATAGGGTGTGCTGCTGTAGTTGTTCCTCTCCACGTGAAAGATATCTTAAAACCATGATTCAGCTGCCATCAAATTGGCGTAAAAATGGGAAGCACTTTGTTTCAAAATTTAAATTCCCAAGGATTTCAAAGGATATAGGCTTGCTCCAAAACATGTACTTTTATTATGTTGAGCTGCTCGAGTCTATCATCCCAAAATTCACCGGTCAAGTATTGTCTCTCTTAATTTACTAATATGGCCTGATGGATTAAGCATTTTCAACAGCCTCTTGACAGCAGAGGCAACTATGCTGAAGTTTTCATTCTTACCTCTTTTTATCCCATGATTTCTTTGCTGGATAGTAACCTGTACACAAAATCATAGTTTTGTTCTCACTTCAACTTTCTGAAACTCACTGAAATGGGTTCTTGGGAACCTAAGGTCTCTGCATTCAAAGGGACCTTTATCCCTTTGTGAGATATCTCTTGGCCCCAAAGCCAAAATGTTCTTTGTGACACCCCATCTCAGGACACAAAGCACCAGCATTCACTGGGTTAAAAGGCAGAATGAAGATATATATTCTTCAATTGTCTATATATTACCACATATCAACTTCGACCCATCGAGTCAGTTACCACATAAATAACAAGTTTCACATATCATTTAATTTTTTCTTTGTCAGCCTCTGACCAACTCATTTAATAGCCAAACATTTTCAAGTTTTGTACTATGCTAATCCCTAAACTATGACACCTTTTACATTTCCTTTTAGACTATTTGTTTCACTTCACTAGCAAAGGGGTTTTAAATGCTGAAATAACTCTTTTTAAGCTGCAAATCATATCAAAATTGAAATATTTTTGACAAGAAACATGTTTCTACATATTCGTTCAGTGTTTTTCATGTTTTTAGCCTAATTAACACTTTTACCTGATAGACATTTTAAAAGCTGACTGGGCAGGAGGTATAGACCAGACAAATCCCACTGTTTGCTAATTAGTTCTCTGTTCTTAAGATCACTGAAGTAAAAATCAATGGTCATCTAACAACTGTGTTCTTTATAACCTGCCAGTGGTTTAGCATAATTTGTTGAAAGATTACCTAAACACTATTTGCAAAGAGGTAAATGTATTTCTTATCAAAAAGAAATTAAGGGTAGAATAGTAAAGTATACTACAAATATTTCTAAGAATGACATTTTCTTTCTGAAGAATTTACACATCACAGTAAATGCATATCCAAGAATCTTGTAGAGTGCTCCCTATGTTTAACCTGACTT
The DNA here is from genome assembly GCA_013399715.1 of Alectura lathami. Taxonomy (NCBI): domain Eukaryota; kingdom Metazoa; phylum Chordata; class Aves; order Galliformes; family Megapodiidae; genus Alectura; species Alectura lathami. Next base: position 34,132 of record VXAV01009062.1, on the reverse strand, counting down.
TCAAGGATTGTCTGCATTAAACAAAACCTCTGATATGCCTGGGTGAATGGAAATGGGACACAGCTCCTCCAGTTCACTAACACAACTTACCCTATGATTCCACTTATTGTAGTGGGTGAACCTGGAATAAATTAGAATAATAAATCATAGAATCATAGAATCATAGAATCATAGAATGGCTTGGGTTGGAAGGGACCTCAAAGATCATCTAGTTCCAACCCCCTTGCCGTGGACAGGGCTGCCAGCCACTAGCTCACTAGATCAAACTGCCCAGGAACCCATCCAGCCTGGCCTCGAACACAGCCAGGGATGGGGCATACACAGCTTCTCTGGGCAGCCTGTGTCAGCGCCTCACCGCTCTCTCAGGGAAGAATTTCTTCCTAACATCCAATCTAAACCTCCCCTCTTTCAGTTTTAGCCCATTCCCCCTTGTCGTACCTGCTGTATCTGAATTGACTCTAAATCCACAACAAGACTGAATGTGACTCAAAGTCACTGGGTATGTTTGGGCGGTGATATTCAAGTTTCGAATATCTGTCTTATATCATCACCCACATATCTGGTGCTGCTTAGTGAAAGATATTCTGATGAATGATTTTAAATAATTTTCACAGCCTTTGGAAAAACAGCCAGGGCTTCTGAAATTAGGCATAAGAACTTGCATTTGTTTACATAAAGTCTTTCAGTCCTACATGTGTCCATATTCCTTAGGAACCTAAAAATATCTTTGTGTCCTTTTCTTTTTCTCTGCATCTTTTCAATTATAAGGAAAGATCCTACTGATTTATAACAGATACAATATTATGTTTAAGGTTTTTGTGAGGCATAGGTGTTATTTTTCGTTCCTCACAAGCACTTGCAAACAGGGTGCAAAGGAAGAATTTGTTATTCACAAAACTATAAACATGCTGGTTTAGATAATGACTGTTTCAGTCATGACTCAAGGCAACTGGGAGGTGGCTTGTGACATCTCTGCCAAAACAGACCACCACAAGAACAGGTCAGCAGCCAAATTCTACGGGTGTTGACAAATGGGAAATGATGGCCAAGTATTTCCTGCTCTTCTTGTAGCTTTTCCTGTCTGGCACTCAGTGCATATACAAGAGGTTGTAGCGTAGGAACCTGATCATGTTTACGAGACAGGGGAAGAACATCACCTTGTGGCTACATGATTATTGTTACTTTGAATATGATGTAACACACTGAAAATAAATTAGAGACTATCACTGTTCCATGCAACAGCACAAATGGGTAGTTCTCAGCACATGGCTTTTAGGCGTTTTAGGGACCTGCTGCTGCCAGGGCAATGTCTGAAGACAGCAGCTGACTCACTCCTGTCACACTCATTCAAATCTTGCCTTAAATATTCTGCCATTTCAAATTAATCCCTGATTTCGTTCCGGTTGTCCAGGAAGGAATAATAATAATAATAATAATAATAAAAATAATAATATAAAAGCAATGTATGGAAAGTCGGAGTCACTTTCTATGTCCTGGAAGTAGTATGCAAGAGTCAAGCATTCATGTATGGCCATACAAGGCTCTTGAACTGAGAACAACAAGAAGGCAGCTACTTCCACAAAGAAATTAATTTCAAAGTGGCAACTGTACTAATCCTTCCCTCTGTAAACAACAAGAGAAAGCACAGTCCCAAAACTGCCAAAAATTAATTGTAAATATTCTCACCAGAGATGATAGAAACCCATGCTCTAATGTACACTGTTTTAGAGGACAGAGATGAATCTCTGACCTGTGGGAGTACAGTGGGTGCTGGCCACTCTGCCAATGTTCTCAGTCTTGCTGGGGATTTGCTACGTTACATCAGCATTTCAACATTCACTGGGACCAAGAGGAAAGCCATTGACCCCACAGCTTTGCAAACTGGATCACTCAGCTGGAATGAGAACTACTAGGCTTTGAATCCAGATTTCCAGACAGTCATTGAAGCAGTTCCTTCAGAAGACCTCAAACCTTTTCTACAGTATTTACCTGGTAAAGCATAGTCAAGTCTGTGCTCCTACTATCCCAATCCCACCAGTGGTACAGGGGCCTATTTTGGTACTTTGTTATCTTCTGTATAGGCAATTATCTTGTAGATCAGTTCTCTGAGCAAGATCAGATCCAACAATGCAACCTGAGAATTTCAGTTTGATTCCTGTAGGGCTCTGGTTCCGCAGACCATGGAAATGAATCAAAACACATTCAGTGTCAGACACTAAAATATCACCACTTCCTCCAGGATTAGCAGCAGCTGAGGTAAGTTAATGTAGCCTCAGTAGCACACAAAACTTTTGAGGACTAGAGACACTTGCCAAGTGACATCTGAGAGCTGGAGTTTGTAGTTCTGTGACTGATTTTTAGTATTTGTAAAGTACACTGTGCTTATCCTCCTCCTTCATTAAACACCAAGGACAAACAAACAAACAAATAAAGCCCTATTCAAAATGTAATTGTAAATATTAATGAATAAAACCAAGTGTAAATTAAAGCGATGAAAAACAAAACCATTAACTTGGCAAATGAAAAGGTGCCAAAAGCAATACATTCCTGGTACTGTTAGAGTACTAGTATATCTTCTATTTTGTAATTAGAGCTTGGTGTTCAAGCTCTCTCAAGTTTTTGGAGCAATTTACACTTGCAGTGTTATATTTAATTAGAGGTAAAAAAGGAGGAAAAAGGAGGCAGTTGTACCCTGAGTACTGTCCAATCTATCATGTGATTGCATGGTGTTATGTCTCACCTAAAGTCCCTGTATATATGTTCCTCATAGAGGGAAGGCAGCCTATTAGACGTACCTCACGGTTAGATATATACATCCACCACAGATGTGCTTTGGGTTGCTAAGAAAACTCAGGAAGATCACCTTCTTATCACACATGTCATCATTTGAATTTGACAGGCATACCACTCTGCTTATAATTAAAAGCTTTGAATGTTAATTTCCCAAATTCCCACATCATCAGGAGGATGAAATTTAATCTCTATATGTGTCACAGTGCACTCTGGGATTTGCTGTGTTAGGAGAATGCTGGACCTTGTGTACCTATAGGTGGAAGGAAATGGCAACATTTCAGTGTAACACTCTACTATGCTTGCCCCTCAGGGGAGGGTTTATATAAAGAGTGTTTCAGTAGCATAGGGTCATTTTTGAAACTGACAGGGCATTGCTTTCTTTAAGGTCACAGCATCTAGCAAGACTCCATAGATAGATATGAGTCAGCCTGTAATGCTCAGGAACAAAAGATCGCTGGAAAGTCGAGTGAAAAGAGGCTGGGGGCAGCTGCAGAGACCAGGCAGAGACAATGAGCTAGTGGGGTACCCACAGAGGTAAAAAACCTATTGCATGAGACTGACTATCCAACTATCCGATTGTCTGCTGTGGAACTGAGCACCTCCAATTTAAGTAGGAGCGAAAAACAAGGGAATGACTATGAACTAAAGGGAGACATTTCTTGGGTCCATTATAGGGAATTGCTGTCACACAGAAAATAAAAAATACTGAAAAATTTGAGCTCTTATCAACAACCTTTATTAACAACCTCTAATAAGGTGAACTTCTTGTAATTTAACAAGAAAAAACTATTAAATTTCATGAACTTTCCAGAGGAAAGCCAGTATGAGTATTTAACTTATATCTTATCAACTCTCCCTATAGAAATTATCTTTCTTTGGGGAGTGAGCACTCCACAGTGGTAAATGACCATACTATCTTTTTCCACAGCCTCCTATGTGAAATAGCTACATTTTTGCACATGATTAATGAGATAAGTTCAAATAAAGGTTATGTATTTAACTAAACCTCAACAGCAGAGTTATGAGACACACATTTAATTTCTTTTTTTTTTTTTTCATCAGAAGCTACATGCTGTTCTAATTTGCTGATTGCCAAATTATGTCATCCAGCTACAGAGTTTTTTTGTTGATATTTAGGACTACAGAGATGTCTTATTTAAATAACAAGATAGAGAGAAACTATGTAATATAAGGGAAAAAGAATGACCTAAACTACGAAATATGGTTATCAGACATTGCCAATAAATCCCCCTGTTAACTGAACAAATATGATCTGAGGCAACCCATATCATTCTCATATGCAAGACCACAGTTAAATTAATAAATCTCCTACTGGTATAGATTTACTGCATAAACAGGCAGTAGGCTAGAGAGGTTATAGTCTTCACATTTTTGCTTTATTTGGGAGAACAGTTCATGGGAAGAAACTGTTTTTACTTTTTCTTCTCATTTCCTCTCCTTTTTTTCTCTCTCACACCAGCAGAGATAACCTAGTCATTTCAATTTTTTGAAAGGCTTGTCAACTCATTTTGTTTGTTCGGACATCTTGCTAACAGCTGTAGAATGAATACAATTAAAATATGAGAGAAGTGATAAAACTTTCCCTATACAGACTGGAGTGCAGCATAAAGGAACCAACTGAGGGTTTTACGATAATAATTTCTGGGTTATGTCTGCACTGCAGTCTGCAGAGCTGTGCAGTGTTACTAGAGCAAGATTTATATGAAGCTACTGAGCCATGGCAGTACCAAGCCTTGTGGTGGCAAGACGATCACAACTCCCTCTCGCGCTACGCATTGTCTCTAACTAGACAGAATGTTTCTGTCAGGAAATCAGTCGATTTTCAAAAAGTTAGAAAGAGGCTGATGATATTTTTTCTCTGCTATATTTGTATTTCCCTTTGCTTCTGAAAGACAGGCAGGTCGCAGAGTCCATGGATTTCTGCAGCATAAAAGGAGACATGGCACAAAGTGAAAATATTATGAGCTATAGTCAGTAAATACGCTATCATAAATGTTGTGTATGTGTGTGCATGTGTGTTTGCATGTGTGATGTATGAATGCACTATTGTGACCTAAGAATGTTTGTAGTCATAGTCTGTTTTGACCAAGAAAATAGTGGTTTGTCTTTGTACCAGAAGACAGAAAAAAAATATATTTGGGATGCTGATTGCCCCATCCAATAAAGAATCAGAGTTTGGGAATGTGAAAGAAATTTTGCTGAAGAGCATCCTAGTGTCACTCTGACAAAACTTAATGAGAGATGAACTGGCTAGGCAGAATGGAAAAACTTGCAGCTTAAACTAACTTTTTCAACTTCAAATTCCTTTGGTTTTAAGCAGAGGATACTTCATCTTTCAGGAGTGATAAAAAGAGCTGTAAAAAAATACAAACACAGCAATCAGAGCATCAACTGTTTACACTTCAGAAAATCTTTGAATTTCTATTGTATCTGTAAAAATATTATGTAATATGTTCACAATTGCTTTGCACTAATTCAAAAGGAATAAGACAACTGAAGTAGATTAATCGGGAACTCCATTATATTCTTCCTTCTGCTTTCTTCTTTTTCACTTGAATGAATTTATAGATTGCAAAGCTTTGTAGGAAAGGGAAGTCTTTTAGATAGACAACTGAAAATGATCTTGGAAGAAACTAAAAAACTTGAAAATGCTCTATAACATACTATATGATTCTAGAAAGCATATAAAACATGGTCTCAAAAGACTAAACCAGAAACTTATTATTTTCTCTGATTTCTTGTTTTCTCTTGACAAATCTGAAAACAAAGAAATACTGAGCACTTTTCAAAATTTTTTTTTTTTTTTCCAGATCTTTATAAGAATTGGTGGAGAGTCATGTGACAATTATCACAGAATCACAGAATGGCTTGGGTTGGAAGGGACCTTAATGCCCACCCGGTTTCAACCCTCCTGCCGAGGACAGGGTTGCCAACCACTGGGCAGACTGCCCAGGAACCCATCCAGCCTGGCCTTGATCGCATCCACGGATGGGGCATCTACAGCTTCTCTGGGCAGCCTGTGCCAGCACCTCACCACCTTCATCAAGTTTGCATTGCAGACAACACCAAGCTGTGTGGTGCCGTTGACATGCTAGAGGGAAGGGATGCCATCCAGAGGGACCTGGACAGGCTTGAGAGGTGGGCCCATGCCAACCTCATGGAGTTCAACAAGGCCAAGTGTAAGGTCCTGCACCTGGGTCGGGGCAATCCCAAGCACAAATACAGGTTGGGTGGAGAATGGCTGGAGAACAGCTCTGAGGAGAAGGATTTGGGAGTGTCCATTGATGAAAAACTCTACATGAGCCAACAATGTGTGCTTGCAGCCCAGAAGGCTAACCGCATCCTGGGCTGCATCAAGAGAAGCGTGGCCAGCAGGGCGAGGAAGGTGATTCTGCCCCTCTACTTTGCTGTCATGAGACCCCACCTGCAGTACTGCACCCAGTTCTGGGGCCCCCAACACAAGAAGGACATCGAGCTGTTGGAGGGGGTCCAGAGGAGGGCCACGAAGATGATCAGAGGGCTGGAGCAACTCCACTACAAAGGCAGGCTGAGAGAGTTGGGGTTGTTCAGCCTGGAGAAGAGAAGGCTCTGGGGCAACCTGATAGCAGCCTTCCAGTACCTGAAGGGGGCCTACAGGAGAGCTGGGAAGGGACTCTTTAGAAGGACATGTAGAGATAGGACGAGGGGTAATGGCCACAAACTGAAAGAGGGGAGATTTAGGCCAGATATTAGGAAAAAATTCTTTCCCGTGAGGGTGGTGAGACACTGGCACAGGTTGCCCAGAGAGGCTGTGGCTGCCCCCTCCCTGGAAGTGTTCAGGGCCAGGCTGGATGGGGCTCTGAGCAGCCTGGTCTAGTGGGAGGTGTCCCTGCCCATGGCAGGGGGCTTGGAACTAGATGATCTTTAAGGTCCCTTCCAACCCATCCATTCTATGATTCTATGATTCTATGATTCTGTGATTAACTGTCTTTCCTACATGCGCAGTAAAATTGCATTAAAAACCATTGCTTCTTTACAGATCAATATGTCTAAACCTATATCTCAAATGGAATTTGAGCAACTGCAACTATGTGCAATATTTTCATAGAAACTTCATGGAATAACAATCTGAAAACAAAATGTATTAGAATTTAAAAAGATGTTGTACAATGCAATGCTATAAGTATCCTACCATTCCTCATAATATGGATATTATAAAAGGCGTGCTTAGTCCTCTCAAGATACCCAGCAGTTTCACACAAAATATTCTGTAAACCTGTAAACATCATATTAAGTTGTCCAGTGCTAGAAACATCCAGCTCAGTGTTTTTGCAAAGAAGGAAATTTAATAACTTGGCCGAAGGCAAAGAGTGAGATGTCCAATTGTTAACTCATACCTCAAATACAGGTAGAAACTTCAAGAACATAGTTCCATATATATGTATATAAAATCTTAAATATTGATTTCATTGTTTATTAGACACTGTTAATTCTTAAATATTTTATCCCTTCTCATTCCTTAATCACTACTCATTGAGTAAGGAATCAAGAAAAACAGAAATATAGACATTACATGAGAACTTAACTTGAGAACAGGACTATTAGCATGCATAAAACAATTAGAATTCCTATAGAATACTAGAGTTATTACACAAACATAGGACTGTGGATTAACTCAGGGCTTTTGTGGAAAAAATCATGCACTGATCTGTATTTTCCAAAATAATATAGGAAGCTAAGTTAGGTTTAGTTTTAGAGAAAATCCTTCACACACACACATAAAATAGCAAGACTTGGAAAAAAAGTCATTATCTAGCGGAGTAATTAAATTCATTACGTTTCAGATAACTTCCCCATACATTTGAATAATCATTGTTCATACTGCTATCTATTTCAAGTGCATTTATACAAGAAGCATCATAAAGAACTAATCCCATGTGATCACTGTGGTAAATATGGCTGAAGCTCACTGTGGGTGTGATTTTTTATTTTATACAGAAAAATATTCTGATATTAATTTCTTCTCATGATGAATGATAGTGAAAAACAGCAAAAAAAAATCAAAGATTAATCTCACTTTGCCAATACATTTAAGCACAAACAAAAACAGAAGTGTTGCCAAGGGATTCTGTGTTTAGTGTCACAGAGCAGAACTTGCTATGACCCATACATTAATCTACCCTTTAAAGCACCTGTTTTTTATAATAATTACAGATTTCTCTTGTTATGCACAGGCATATTTTAAGAGATAAAATATTGAAGCATTTTCACTTGAAACTCGATTGAGACATTTTAAAGGAAAGGAGAGTGCTTTAAACCTGACTGGACTGATGTAAATTGATTTGTCCAAGGTTATTTGTTTAGATAATAGAGGTAATAGAAGGAAGGCCCTGGGTCTCACAAAAGTGATGCTCAGACGTTCCATCCTGTCATCATGCTCAAAGCAGGTTCACAACAGGGCACACTCCATTTAAGCGGGGAAAATTCAATTAGGATCATTCTGTGGACTTAAGAATCCCAGTGGGGATCAGGATAGACAATATTCAGATTTCATTGTCTCACTGCAATATATGTTAATGAAAGACTTTTTTTCCTGCCTTGTGCTCCCCCTTGTGTTTTCTCAAACTCTGTTACTATGTTTTTGATATCGGTAAAGAAACAAACAAACAACAACAACAAAAAACATTTGTTTATGGTATACTTTATTAATTAACTTAAAATAATTTTTAAAATGACAATAATTAACTCTTATCAGCAGTGCAAAATAAAAGAATTACCAAACCTATAGTAAATTGTGATTTTGGCACTGTATGACTAGAATTAAGAAACATTCCACACATACAGAAATGCAAAATAATTAAAGAAGTTTCTGAGATCAAATATAGTTTTTCCTGCAGTGTTCTGTCAACAAAGTATTTATGTTAGCACAGGTCTGAAATTCATAGCAATAACTTAGGATAGCTGGGAAACACTTTAAGAAGACTTTGTCATTTTAAACATGAGCCCCAGAGCTGCCCACCCTAAAATTCCAAAATCATGAGTCAGACCTCCAAAATCATGAGTGACTAAGTAACTGATTAAATGTTATACTGTATTTGATCTGTCCTTGTGATTTTGAATGTCTTCCCTCCATGACACTGTTACAGAAGTGTCAGTTGGCCAAAACATAAATAAGCTGGTCTTGGTCTGCATAGCAAGTGCTATTATAGCCCAGTGATCCAGTTCATCCAGCTTTTCCCCAATATCAAAACGCAGTTAATCAGTCATTACTTCTCAGTCACACAGACTTCAGTTTCTTACCCAAAATTATTTTCTACCACTGAAGAACACTTCAGTGGATGAAAGAATACATTTCTTGCAGCAGTTTTCATGTACACCTTTTCCAGAGAAGCAAAGCTATGTATTCAGATCATTTTTCCTTGAGGTAAAACCCTGTGCTCAGTAGTCTTCCTATTTCTACCTGCCCCCAGCAAAGTTCCTAATGTCATTTGATTCGGGAACGCTGTACAAGAGTGAGCAGAAGAATGTGCTCTCCTACTATAGGGCCACAGATGTTTGTATTGCATATCCAATATCTGAATTCTGTATTCCTGTATCAGACATTCCTGTATAGAGCCATTAATGGCAGCAAGCAGTGCTTTGATGTACCTTTCATTGTCACCACTAACCCTTTGTGCCCAGATATGGTTTAAAATACAGCCCAACTCATAGAAATGTAAAGGAAATAAATATCAGAGAAAAAGCCCAATGTTTTCATCATACATAGTTTACCAGTTTATCATTCAGTGATAAATATCAACAAATATGAAGAGTAATCTCCAATACCCCACCTGCCTTGCCATTACGAGATCCCATTATTTTTCAAAATGTGTATGGTTTTACCTTAGATTTGTTTAATTCCATTGATTTACCTTTGGGGAGGATTTCCAAGACACACCAACATATATTCTTCTCTGTAATTTAAATGCTGTCAAGCTACAATTTAGGAAGCCACCTTAAGTCCTTTGATAGGAGTCTGCACTTGTGATAAAGGTAGGAGGAGCCTTTACTATATAGGTCTCATTCCTGGATGTTGGGTCAATATCTGAAGAGAACAGAGATATAGCAGACAGATAACATTTTGTTTCTGTCAGTCTATTGGACCAGCTGGCTGCATAGCAGACTCTGACAGATAAAGAAAACACTCCTTGTGCATTGCATTTTAATTATCTGGGAACTAAGACCCAGTCAATATCTTCGAACTTCAGCTTTCCATTCCTCTTTCCATTCCATTCCATTCCATACTTGTTCACTTCACAAGATGTTACTTCCCTGTTCTCTTATGCTCTGCATTCATTCTGGAATTTCATTATAATTTCATTATATATATCTTGCTTTAGCAGTGCCAGCTTTTGCAATGATTGATAATTGTATGGAAAGATCTTACCTCTGGTGTTTAGTACAAAGTTAACTGCAACATCTTTGTTTTCCCTTGAAATATCTGATGTTTGAAACATTTGATGGTCGGTAAGACTATCAAAGCTGGAAGTAAAAATTATCACAAAATCCTAGGCTTACTCTCTATACATTAGACATGTATGAAAAAAAAAAAAAAAAAAAAGAAATCCACACAAATACAAATACAATTGCATCCAAATGTTTGCAAGGAATATTGTATGTATATGTAAATGCATGTACATGAAGTTGACACGTATCAATGGTATTGTGTGCATAATAACAATTCCACATCCCATATAGGCATTTGGAATAGTTTCTCCCTTGTCCATGCAAAAATTGGTTGACTTTGGAAGTTCCACCGATGCAAATTCTGTGTGCATAGTGGTGCATCATTCTGACTGCACAGAGAAATGTTTGCATATGCTGAAAAGGGTAGCAACTTGTATGACAGCACAATGTGGGGCTCCAAATATGTGAATGACTGAAAACAAGAAGTTATAGACAGAACGAATGTAAATAATTAGAAATGTTGTCATTGCAGTAGGAAGTCACTAGGAAGAATGAATGAGATGACTGAAATTATTTAATACACAGTAAAAATGAATAAAATTCAACAAAATAACAAATAGTTTAACAGATACATACAGGGAACCGCTGTGCAGTCTTTTTCATAATACAAGAGCAAGGAGATACTAATTTTTCAACTGCAGATATTTTTAAGCGTGACAAATTCGAAGATGAGAAACAGTATTATATTTCCATGGAACATTACTAACTGATAAAATACACCCATATGTCAGAAGCTTCACCAGATACAAAACCGTTTATATGAATGAGAGAATGACAAAATGATTTAAACATTCGTTCTCACTCGCAAAAAAAAAAAAAAAATCCTCATTTTTATGTCATTACGCTTAGAGTGGGTGTTTCTCTTTCGAGCATTCTAAATTGCTCATGCAATAATAAAAATAAACCAATCCTGCTTTTCTGCATATTTGCATATTCTGGAAAAATATCTGATGCTCAGCAAACTAAATGTCATAACAAATTAAGGAGGTAGACCTATTTTCTAATCAGTTTTGGTAGTTCCGAGGTTGCATTGTATCAGAACTCAGGAAAATTGTCTTGAGAGTTACCCACTCAGAGCATTTTTTAGTTTTTCCCTTGATGTCTAGGAGGAGCATTTTTTCTTCTTTCTCCTATCAATGCAACTATGTTCGTGAACCCTTAGTTCTTCTGTTGCCACATGCTTAAGGTTAAAGCCTATCACGGTCATAAGACCTAATTCCATGATACCCCTGTCAGTGATGTAGAAGACAAAAATGCTAAGGGAAAGTATAAAACAACAGATAGCACATCATTGTCACCTAGTTAAAAGGAGGAAACAGACTGCCTACAATAAGGGCAGGATCATGTTGGTCTGTGAGTACAACGTGAGGAGATGGGGATGCACTTATTGCTTTACCTCTGTGAGGGAGACACTGATGCTTTTTTCTCCTCTCTACTAATGGCTTTGGTAGAGGAAAAGGAAGTGTGGGGTTCACCCATTCCTAAAGAATTAGAAATTAGCCAGGGCTAAAACAAGATAAAGCAGTATGCACAACTCTATCTCCTTATATTTGTGTAGTACAGGAAGTCTTCTGAAATATGTATCTAATTTTATGACTACTTTTTATTGTGCAGGACAGATCTGGTGACCTAAGCAGATTTGATGTCCCAAATGGTCCCTCTTACACCTATAGTTCTCAAGCCCATGTGTCTCTAAACATGTTTTGTCCAAATTCAATGGCCATAACAAATAGACATGGGAAAAATATACTTCAGAATGAATCGTTATTTCAGATGAAATATATGAAACTACTCAGTTCAATGAATGAAACTTATCTTGACAATACCATTAGAACTGCATTATTGCTACACAATTACTAGCCAAGTAATGGCTGAGGAAAAATAACCAACTCTATTTTGTGTTGTCTTGAACACTTTCTGTGTTATGTTTTGCAGCTATGTTTAGTTGCAGTAGCAGTGCAGACAGGAAAAGCTCAGAGCTGACAATACACTGTAATTTACTTTATGTCAAACGAACTGAAAGAGGATGTCTCTTATTTGGGAGGGAAAGAAAAAAAAAAAAAAAAGTACCCCAAAAGACTAGGCATGACACGAGCCAATAAAAAAACTCAACAGATACTCAGTATTTTCTTCTTAGAAAATGGAGCTTCTCTGACTGCCTTACTTGTTTGAACATCTGGCAAACAATTGTCCCTCTTTCTACACTAAGTTCAGAACCCAGTGGTCAATTTCAGCCAAAATCAATTCAGAATTTAAGGTCTCGTAAGTTAAATTCCTCCAAATTTTATGAAAATAGACAGATGAAGCAAAAATGTAGATAGTGTCATCACTAAAGGAAAAAGTGTGCTGTGAGCTGAAACATTTTATTTGACTCAGATAAAACTCAGATAGAACCACAAGAAAATGGAGTATAAAAGTATTATTATCAGAAAAAGTTTATAGTGAAAGTAACTTTGAATTTGAATTTGAATATTGTCAATAATATAAGGTCTTTGAAGTTTTTCACCTAATTCAGATTTTCACTCTGAATACTTTCTACAGTGAAAATCATAATTTTGTAATATTTTTGCAATAAGGTTTTTTTTTAATCTCCTAGACATACCAGTAACATTCACTTTTTTATCTACAGATACCAGCATATGAAAGAGAGAATTAAGATATGATGTAGCTGGATCTCTGTGTGCATTTTCTTTGATGAATAAATAATTGGTTATTTGATTAATAAATAATAATATTTTGTTACCATTTTTCTCAAGCACTTAAGGAAGAGAAGAGAAGAGAAGAGAAGAGAAGAGAAGAGAAGAGAAGAGAAGAGAAGAGAAGAGAAGAGAAGAGAAGAGAAGAGAAGAGAAGAGAAGAGAAGAGAAGAGAAGAGAAGAGAAGAGAAGAGAAGAGAAGAGAAGAGAAGAGAAGAGAAGAGAAGAGAAGAGAAGAGAAGAGAAGAGAAGAGAAGAGAAGAGAAGAGAAGAGAAGAGAAGAGAAGAGAAGAGAAGAGAAGAGAAGAGAAGAGAAGAGAAGAGAAGAGAAGAGAAGAGAAGAGAAGAGAAGAGAAGAGAAGAGAAGAGAAGAGAAGAGAAGAGAAGAGAAGAGAAGAGAAGAGAAGAGAAGAGAAGAGAAGAGAAGAGAAGAGAAGAGAAGAGAAGAGAAGAGAAGAGAAGAGAAGAGAAGAGAAGAGAAGAGAAGAGAAGAGAAGAGAAGAGAAGAGAAGAGAAGAGAAGAGAAGAGAAGAGAAGAGAAGAGAAGAGAAGAGAAGAGAAGAGAAGAGAAGAGAAGAGAAGAGAAGAGAAGAGAAGAGAAGAGAAGAGAAGAGAAGAGAAGAGAAGAGAAGAGAAGAGAAGAGAAGAGAAGAGAAGAGAAGAGAAGAGAAGAGAAGAGAAGAGAAGAGAAGAGAAGAGAAGAGAAGAGAAGAGAAGAGAAGAGAAGAGAAAAGAGAAGAGAAGGCCTCCTCTGAGTGTTTTATTGGTTATAAGCCAACAGCACTCTGGGAAATATCCTTTCCTAAATTTCTCAGTTGGATGCATGCAGATTTAGAAATCTATTTCTCCTCCCTGGTAATGCATAGTCTCTGTGCTGCAAATTTCTGTAATTTTTCAGACACTGCAAACAAAAGGAAGAGGGAAAGCAAGGATGTCCCAAATGTGAACTTCTGCTTTTTTTCCAGAAACAGATTCGTCCAGCTAGAAAACAGATTGTGTGTAATTGCTGCATTTTGTGATTGCCATTGAATAATGGCAATACTACAGATATAAATATTACTTAGAAAGAATATTGATTTATTGGAAAATCTGGCAGTGACCACTTGTGCTGTGTATAGACTGGTGGTCAGATACTTTCCAGTGCCTTGATTGTCAAGCTGGAGGGCATGTCCCACAGTCTACCATAATCATCTTTATGATCATAGAATCATAGAATCATAAAATCATAGAATGGCTTGGGTTGGAAGGGATCTCAGAGATCATCTTGTTCCAACCCCCCTGCCATGGACAGGGCTGCCAACCACTAGCTCACTAGATCAAACTGCCCAGGAACCCATCCAGCCTGGCCTGGAACACAGCCAGGGATGGGGCAGCCACAATTTCTCTGGGCAGCCTGTGCCAGCGCCTCACCACTCTCTCAGTGAAGAATTTCTTCCTGATGTCCAACCTAAACCTCCTCTCTTTCAGTTTTAGCCCACTCCCCCTTGTCCTACCATTATCCACCTGTGTAAAAAGTCGGTCCCCCTCCTGCCTGTAAGCTCCTTTCAAGTATTGGAAGGCCGCAATGAGGTCTCCCCGGAGACTTCTCTCTTCCAAGCTGAACAGTCCCAACTCCCTCAACCTTTCCTCACAGGAGAGGTGCTCCAGCCCTCTGATCATTTTGGTGGCCCTCCTCTGGACCCGCTCCAACAACTCCACATCCCTTCTGTACTGGGAGCCCCAGGCCTGGACACAGCACTCCAGGTGAGGCCTTACAGGGGCAGAGCAGAGGGGGACGATCACCTCCCTCTCCCTGCTGGCCACCCCTCTCTTGATGCAGCCCAGGATGCCATTGGCCTTCCTGGCTGCGAGAGTGCACTGCCGGCTCATGGCCAGCTTTTCATCGATCAGATTTTTATCAGATTTTTATGACAGGTTTCCCTTCCCACAGTAACCGAGGCATACCTGGGGCCATGTGCAGGGAAACAATGCAGCCCCAAATATATATTGTTTGTCTCAGCCCCTCCCCTTTTCCTGGAATTATTTTGAGATAGATACCTCTGAATATGAATTACCATCTTTTCCAGTCCTTATCCTTTCAAAGATCAGTAGAATTTCAAATCATATAACATGACGGGAATCTAAAAAAAAAAAAAAAAAAGGCTAAATTAATGAATAAATATAAAAATATTAATTATTTTTTCTCACAACAGAAACTCAGTAGAATCAAGAACAAACTGTTCATCTGCCCCAGTGCTACCTTACTGCACGAAGTGTGAAACTGGTAACAGCTTTGTAACGGCTCAGTCACCAATTTCACCAGTTTACCTGTCAGGATACAAAGACCATTTCCACTGGATCATTCCAAGGAAAGGATTCCTAATGAGTTACTTAGGGTTACATCTCCAAGGTCAGAGTTCAGAGATGGCTACTTACATATCATTCCTGGGAAAGAGGAAGACTCCTCACATCCCTTTAATGAAGGGAATGACAAACAGTTTTCAGAAACTATATCCTTTCAAATCTTAGGTACCTTGTTGGATGTATGCCTAAAACAAATGTTATTTGCTTATTTATTTATATATATAAATACTATATATTTATTTTGGCATATACTGTAAGAGGAGGTATTCTGGAGCTCACTATACATTTAACTGAAACAGGGAAAAATAAATAGGAATCTCAAGTGCCAAAAGTGCCAACAGATTTACTCAGGCCTGATAACAAACAGCACAGAAAATGTGGCTTTCAAATAACTTAGGAGAAGCCAGATGGTTAAAAGCAGGACCTGTTTTAAAGTTTTTATTTGATTTCCAAACTTACTGACTCAGAATAACTAAAACAAACAAACAAATAATAATAAAAAAAACCTCCACAAATAAAACTACTTAATTAGTGAAAATATTTTGATTGCCCATCTTTTTGCCAGAAATGTTATTTGGGGGAATTTAAGGAGAGGAGCTGAAATTAAGGACAAAGCTCTTGTGGGAGGAATCATTCTGACAGTACATTGTGTTAAACAGTATCATAAACAAGGCAATGTCATAGGGCTACTAAATATTCATAGTACTTCTCACATTATGAACACCTCAAGTTCAAGAGATCTTCCGTAAACAGAAGCTCTGACAGTTTCTTGTTCAAAAAGATAATTACAGTGTGCAATTAATGTTTTTTATGAAAATGTATTAAAAAGTTTTAATTTCATATTACTACATAGTTTAATTGAGATTATAGAGGATTCTTAAGTGATGGTAACTGCAAAGGAGGTACTGCTCATCAGTTTTTAAATATGACTAACATACAACAAAAAAAGTGCTGCAAATGGACCCAAAAAGAAGGGGTTTGAAGGTGCAGGAGGAAAACACAGGCAAAGGATTTATACCAGAGTGTAGTTTGAATACTTTGTTGATCACAGAAAAGAAAATAGGAGAAAACGCCATACCATTCCCAATGGTGCCAACTATTTATTATTAGGACTGAAATATATTGCAGTTGGGAAAATTTGTGAGGGACTGAAAAAACTGGACCTACCAAAATCTAGCATTAACCTATGAAAACAACAACAACAACAACAAAAGGTCTGCTGAAGCAAATAACATGATGCTAAATGGTGGAAACTTGTATGCTTTTCAATCCTAATATTTGCTGTTGTTTTGTAGTACTGTTTTAATAAAATAAATCCTTTTTAGAACTACTCAGAGTGCTAATGCAGAGAAAACACCATAAGCAGGAGCATCTTTCCCATGTTTCTGTCTTTCTTTTACTTTCAAATGTGTCCTCCAAGATTTTAAAAGCTGAGACGCTGCCAGGTGTGTTTTTAGCAGCCAGAGATCACAGCATGGAACTGAGACACTAACAGGTAAAAATAGGAAAAGAAATCATTATCATTTGATTATAGACCAAAAGCTCAGACTACTGCCATACAAATTATACCCCTGTATTTGTCCTTCTGCTTTCCTCCTGAGTTCATCAGAGCAAACACAACATAACAAAAAAAATAATTCTAATTAATATAAGCTGTCCTTACTCCTCATACTGTTTATCCCATCATTCTTTATCCCTACTATTCTATGTCATTTTTCTATTGAGATTAGAGAATTTGATGAAAGAAGTTTCTCCTTCCTGTTTTCAATTATGTCCAGTAGAAGCTGGGGGAGGAAGAAGGTAAATTCTTTAAAACAATAATGATAACAAAGTTGATACCTCTGTTCTTTGCTCATAAGAAAAGGGGGAAAACTCCCAAGTTAGCCATCCCATTCTACCATCTTTTATTCCTAACCATACTAGTTTCAAAATACAAAATAAAGCCTGTTCATGTTTTCCTGTTAACTCTCTACTTACTATGGCTTGAAAAAATAGACATATAGTAATATAATATAGGTTGTTCTGCAGCTATGATTTGGTGAAAGAAAACATGAAAAGGTGTGGATATTGCCTGTAAAAAAAAAAAAAATAATAAAAACAAAAATAGGAAAGTTTTACTCCCTTTTGTTTCTTTTATTAGAGAGAAGCTTTCAGCTAAACAGAGGATTGATGGTTCCAAAATTGTTAGTCTCTGCATCAACTGCAGGACCTTCTCAGGCTATGGAATAATTTTCTTTGGGGCAACCAAGTGAATTTTAATGTTCTTTTCTGAGGCTTTCCTAAGTCATTGATATCCTCCCTCACTGGCTCTTGACTCTGTACAGAATACCTTTTCATTCAGAACAGTAACCTGCAGTTTTCCTAGAGAAAGAATTTTCCTCTGAAGCTGAATTACAGGACAGAGCCATGCACATTTCAGGCCAAAATAACACTTTTCATCCTAGGGCAAGCAGGTGCATGGAGTACACAAACTTGGAGCCTCCCAAGGCCTCTTATTTCTGGTTAGAGATACTACTATGAATTTATGATACCCTTCCATCTTTATTTTTTAAAAAAGTTTTCAATTATAGCTGAAGAAATGTTCAGTTTCATATTCATGCATAGCCTATTGGTTCTTTCTTCCTTATTTGATTTTATTTATCAACTAGCATTATAAAAGAAGTTTTAAGTTATGCTACTAAGGAATTTAATGAGCAGAAGGGACACAGCTCAAAGCTTAACTTTTACATCTTTGCTCACAGTTTGAAACTTTGTTTTCCCTTCCTGACAGACAAACCTGATGTGACAGTTAATGTGATTAACTTGGAACTTTTTGGTGTAAACTTCACAAAGCCATTTTTATACATTTATTCATTCCCTTCTTTAGAAAGAACTGCAAGCAGGAGGATGGGTATTGGATAGTACCTTGAACAAATTAAATCACAAAAAGCATAGTTAGAAATGTTATAAGAACATTTTTTTGCAAGCAGAAAAGAAACCTTGCATGAGAGGTTCTGAGCTATGTCTGTGTAAAGACAGAAGTTACAGAGGGAAAAAAATGCTACAATTTATTTTTTTACAGTTTTGAATTCTCTGGTTAATAATATCGGATTTTCTTTCTCTCTCCTCCCTGCACTCCCTCCTCCCTTTCATCCCCTTCAACTAGATTCAGGCTGCCTGATCAAAACAAATTACAGGACAGCCTTATAAATTAGTTACAGTAGACTAATGTCTACTGGTGACATGTCTGTTTTGCCATGGTGATGCTCATCCTCCAGAGGTAATGTCACCTAGGTTGTCAGACAAGCAACAGCATTTTCATAAATAATCCATGTGATGCTAATACAGGATGATTTGTGATGCCTTATAAAAAGTTTGGTTGGGTTTGATTGAGTTTTTCACAAGGCACTGTGTAGTTAACACTGTGACCTGATCTGACTTGGCTGACTCTGATTTCTGAAAAGGCTACTCTAAAATACTGGTGTGCAACATGAAGGCACTACGTTATCCAGACATAGCTATGCTTGTAATACACAGAAGACTCTAATATTTGGCACATATCTCTGATTAAATCAAAAAATCACAAATGCATTAAAATGCCTTCAGAGCTAAAAAAAATCTGTCTGACATTTTTCACGTACAGATTTACTGGATGAGAAGAGAAAACAAAGGGAGTTGAATCTCTTCCCACCAATTACCATGGCCTAATACAGTTTGCATGCTTCAGTTCACGACACTGACCTGTCATTCAGCTGCACAGCCCTCTCTCACCCTTCCTGCACAACCAGATCATGGCCAATCTGGCCCCAATTTTACCATTTAAAAATGTAAACATCCAAGCTGGTATCTAAACAACTGCTAAAACTACTGCGAAAAAAAAAAAAAAATCTTTTGTGGTTAATCTAATGAGGTTATATACCTTATTTGTAGAACAGCACCTCCTTTTCAACTCAAAAGGGCAAAAGTGCAAACACACAATTGTGATCTAAATGAGTCTCTAACTGTGGTTTACAAATATGAGCCAGATGCTCATTGTAATACTAGGAAAAATCTCAGGATATTCCGCCACCAGAAATGATGAACTGAAGACCACCATCAAATCACCCACATCTCCTTGCAACAAGTTTTAGTTCTACTGGATGTCTGACTCCTTCTAGTTAAGAACAACATGAGCTTTTCACATGTGTTGCAGTTACCTCTTCCCTTTGTTTAACAGGACTTGTTCTGCAATGTCTTGACATGCATCCCAGGAAATTATATTGGCTTCTCTGTTGTCATGCAGAGCTGACCCATACTTTGAAAACAATGTAGTTCTTATTTTGAAGAGAGTATTAACCATAAACGTGGTGTTTAGTGTTTCTGCAGCACTTTTCGGAATGACTGAGGTGTGGTATTGTTCAACACAACACAACCAAAGAAATTCACTAGGTCTTTAAAAGCCACGACATATTTTCTCGAGAGTCAGATAGTTGTGTGCATGCTCATGAGAAAAAGGTTACAGAAAAGAAAGAAAACATGCCAGAGGACAGAGGACTTGAGAACAGAGAGATCTGCTTAGGAGGAAGAATTTAGTATGGACCATCTTTACCAAAAAATGAGAACTTCTCATTTGTCAGATTTTCTATATTCTCCGTGCTTTTAACATTGCAGTTTAGGATACAAAAACTCTAATACTCATATACAGAAATCCAAGAGCTTATTGAATAAAAAACTGCAAGACCTCCATCAATTATGGTCCAGCATTCCCCTCAAACTCAGCTGATCAAAGGTAACAACGTAATGCCAAAGTAAGACAATATTTCAATACTGAGATCAAGCTGTAGAATAACATCCAAGGATGCAGAGATCAGCACCATTGTCTATTTAACGAGAGCAGAAAGAGAGTTTAAATACTGTTGCAATTTGATCTCTTGGACATGCAGCTTCCCATACTGGTGGCATACCCAAGCCCCAGTGCTGTAGTCATGTAATTGTAATTGTTCCCTCTTACGCTTTGTAGTAAGCTGGAAGTTTCATCAACTGACAAACATTCCTGGAGAAATGGAGTCTCTCCAGTCTGGACCTGTTCGGTGAAGTGTTGGTGAAATTTGTTCTCTGAAAATGCCACTCCATGATTTCTTCACCTAAATGTTTCCCCTGAGACCTGTGAAAACAAAAGAAGACATCTTGGTAAAAAAAAAAATCAGGCAATATCCACCTCAAATTAAAGCTATTAGATTACTTGACTTCTGCGGAGCTATCCCAAAGGATTAGCATAGATTTGTTAAGCAGCCCATGCTTACAGTTATCAGTACATATCTTCAAATCTCAGTTAGGAGTTTTGTTTCCAGCCATAGTGAAGTAGGTCCAAGATATACGGGTTGCTCAGGCCAATTTTCGGCTTTTCAGGCAGCTTCTCTTTCATAGGGGTATAGAAGGGCTGCAAAGTAGTTTATTTAAAGCAACATTCCTCAGCTTAAACAACATCTGATATTGGCCCTTCTCATTCCTCTAAAGCCACTTGTTCACTGTCATAACAGAAGAACAGCTGCCAAAGTTTTTTCTTTGCACTCTGTGGTCATGCAGGTTCTAGCTCTTTTACTTGTTGGGCTGCTTCACAGGTGTACACCTCAGTTCTTCATAGAGATTTTGAGATATCAGCTACAAGAGACCGACTGACTTTACATTAACAGCACATTTGCAACAGTGACTCCTCTCTTGAACTCATAATTTGATATGGCCTGCAACTACTTCTCCAAACATTATCCCATTTCAGCTCCTTCCCTGTAACCCTCAGTCCCTGCTTTAGCTACACTGTAGTTGTGCTCACAGATCCATCACAGACCCACCTGTGCCTGGCCATGGGCACCATTCACTCAAACTGACCCACAGACTGACTTTCTGGCTTGACCCTGCACATGCCTTATCACCATTGATGAGTTGGTCTCCAGCTGCCCCACAGTCTGCCCTGATCCCTGGCTGGGGTGGGATGGGCCCTGGCTCATGAGGTCCTGCCCTGCCACATGCATGGGGACCCTCCACTGCTCCCAGACCCTGGCCACAGGTCTGCACAGTGCCTAGGTAGAGAGAGCCTATTTTCAATGGAACACCTCTGATCATCTGCAGTTGTTGATGTCTAATAGTCACCGATGTAAATCTTACAGTATAAGCTCTTTTGAATTATTTGGAAATACTCGTGTCTTGAGCTGAACAGTATTTTTCTCTTTCCTGGACCCAGGCAGTAATGAGCATGCCTTCACGAATCATCTCAACAGTTTCCAGTCATTTTCTTTCTGCAGTGTAGCTTCTAGTTCCTTTGAAGAGCTTCTCTCCAAGTACCAATTTTGACATAAAATGCCACCTGGAAGGTCAAGCACTTGTTCAGGAGGTAACATGATCATTTTGCCTGCAACAGGGCTTCCCTGAAAAACTGGCCATTTCATGACTCATCATAGCTCCAAGTGTCATATCTGGTGTAAATGATAAATGAGAACGAACATTTATACTTAGTAAATACTTTTAAGGAAACCACATATTTTGGTTTTAGTTCTTCTATGTATAGACAGAGGACAATACCTTCCTTCAAAAGAGGCTGATGATGTCCCCTGCCTAAACTGCTAATAAACAAACTTTCTACGTGCATTTTTTCATGGCTTCCCCAGCAGACCAGAAGTACTTCTTTGCTTTGCCCATTGAAGATTCAGCACAATAGGATCTGTATCATCTGAGGCACAGATAGTGGACCACCAGGGTAGAGAAAACACCAACCAGTCTTTTCCCAGTACATGCAAATAGACTTTGGAGAATTTCAGTTATTTCTGCTGCTTGTTATTCCTTTTCTTTTGATACTGCCACAGCAATAGCATTACTTATTGCAGTTTTAAATTGGTGATTTATGAGACCACTGGTCCCACTGAGACCTAATATCACTCATCCAGCAAAACAATTCTGTTATGCTGTTGTTTTATCATTTCATTTACACACTGGGAGAAGTTGCTCAGGAACTCGTAATCTTCCATTGCAGTTGCTGCAGGACCACTGTAGTCCTTTTCAGGTAAAAGTGGATTTTTTATCAAGCGTGAATCAGCTACTACCATTTTCAATACTTTCTTTCAGAAAGCAAGGAAGTAACTGAAACAAACAAACAAACAAACAAACAAATCTGCAACTAGGAACTCCAGCACATTCAGTTTCCCTCTAAACTTTCCAACCTGAAAGAAGCACAACCCAGTACAAAAGTGACAACTTAAAACTATGATGAAGATGCAAAGATGTCATCTACACAATCATTCTGTTATATATAACAGTAAGCTGAGTCAATAAACTCTGTGTCCCAAACTTTGTGTCCCAAAACATCAGTTAACTTCCAGAGAAAAAAATGGAGCCCTAATTAGAAAGGATCTGGGGGATGCTAGCCAAATCTTTTAGGGTAGGCTTATGCCCAGGATTTTCCTGGCAGTAGCATACCCCAGCTGTTTAAAACAAGAAAATGGAAGATGGAAGTAAGCAAGCACTGTTTCTAAAGCAGAAAAAAAAAAATGTATTCCAACATCTGTAACACAGCAACATAGGCAACAAGGCTTTATCCATCAGTCATTAACAGGGCAGCATTAGCTGTTCTTTGCTAATCAGTGATCATTGGTAATGGATTTTCTCCTTTCTCACATTTTTTTTTTAAAGAAAAGTCAGATATTAATCATGCTCCCAACAGAAATGTTCAACAGTCCTTCTGCTTCTCATTAGCACCTGTTGATGAGATGCACGTTCACATCTTAATATTAGGTCTACCCTGACAAATGCATGAGGCTTCTGATTTTCATGACATAACTTAAATACATACTGAAGAAATACTGATTTATTTAAAAACTAGCTTCAAAAAAGCCCTCCATAACAATTAATGAAGTGTGCTAGAAAGAAGCAAAACAGGAACATCCGGCAAGGCATTTGTATTGTATATTCACAGACTGCCTTGGATCTTCTCTTCTCTATGCCTGGATTAATTTGGATGGGGTGCTGTTTTCTAATATGTACTTTGTGCCTACTCAGGATGAATTGAATAGCAGGGCCCAAGGCACACAAATTATCCAAGCAGTTCCTGTCATTGGAGGAAACAGAGGATGCAACTAAGGTATGGTTTACTCAGGAACAGAATACTGTCCATGTTTCTCACGGAGTTCTGCTTCAATAAATTTTATTTTAGTGGCCAGGTCCCTTTATTTCCTTGCTATTCTACAGCAAGGAACGGAGACTAGAGATGATCCAACAAAGACAGTTGGATACTGTCAGATATAAAGAACATCAAACCAGCTGTTGAGCAGATCAGTGCTTTAGAAAACACTGCAGCTTAATTTTCTGAATACTCCCATTCAAATTCTGAGACTAGAGACATCTGTTCCCAAATTTTATTGACACTTTAGGTGTCAAGATGGGTGACTATTTCTCTTCCTACTCTGGAAGTGAAATCTCTCTTTACCAGAAAGCCTGGATTTTCATCAAAATTTTCTAAGTGGTTCTAGAAATTGCCCCCAGATTTTCGTATTCTTCTCTCTGCTCCTCTCTTAATCCTGTCCTTCCACTTCTATTTTGAAGTCTGCAAGATTGTTTCATAGAGGCAATGTCAATAATCAAGCACTTTTCAGTGTGGATTTTCAAAATCAGGTTCAATGTGAAGATAGGTAGGATCTTGTATTATACTAAGAAATAACTCAAGCCATTCAAATATCAAAAATTATTTAACTATACAGTGATTAAGTGGCAATAAAGTCAACATAAAAATCCTGATATTTCCTAAAACAAGGTATTTTCCCAAATGTAGAAAAAGTTTGCATATTAATATCCAGCAATACCAAATTTATGATCATTTTTAAAACTATCGAGCTATACTGCATCATTTTGTTAAAAAAAATAAAAATAAAATTGAAGAGCCATACTATATTTATTTACTTCCTGAGAGGAATGAAGCTCCTATTGGTTTGAAAAGAGTTTGATAAACATAAAGAAAATAAATACTAGTTTTTCTTACATGACATTTTTAACCAATCAGAAAACATCCCCTGACTATAGAATATAACTGGATAAAATTGCTCCAGGCTTCAGTGTTATTGTCATTTGAGAAAGCAAACAATAGAATCCTATTTTCAGTCAGTTGTGAGCCAGTGGTTGTTTCAATGATGTAACCATATCTTCCGTATTCATGAGTGAAGATAACTACAGAACATTCCTAATCCTTTACTGTAAAATATAATGTTGCAGTCTCCCTCCCTGTTTTTGTTCATCCCTGCACAAGTACAGAGAGCTACCACTCAACTATAAGAACTACAGTCTTGTTATGTTCCTTTTGCATTACAGATGCATTAGAGCGCTGCTTAGGCTTCATAATTGAGTTATAGCAGTCAGCCACATATTAGATTCTAGGCTGAGCTTTGGCAAGACTAAATAATAGATTGAAAAAATACAATTATTGCTTACCTACAGAATTCCTTTGCTTGGCAGGTAAAGCATATATATCAGAAAAGTTGTTTTTTTTTTTTTTTT
>VXAV01009061.1:167277-185464 GCA_013399715.1 Alectura lathami | reverse complement strand
AAAAAAAAAAAAAAAAAAAAAAAAAAAAAAACACCAGAAAATACAAATGATCTTTATTTCAATCTATTTTTTTTTAAAATGTGACAATATGTACAGAAGTGAAACTAAGTAACTTAATGCAATACTATGAATGGCAAAGAAGAAGAACAAAACTATAATCTTATGTTACATTGTGTTGTTTGACAGTTTTAAACAGTAGGATTAGCAGTCCTGAGCAGAAATACATGCTGGTGCTGAAAATGGAAGTGGTCCCATTTCTTCCATTCAGAAATAAGCCACAAAGGGTTCCAGAATAAGCCTTGAAATAATGATGATGAAGACCAACCAGATTATGACAGTAAGTCTGTAGAAAAGATGTAACATTAGAAGCAGAAGAATGTTGGATGTGATGATATTTTTGGAAAACCATTCAACACCTTATGCTTCAGGAACAACAATGTGAAAGGTGAACCTCACCTCCACACAGAAGGACCTCACAGTGTCATCTCAGAATCTAAAGCCACATTCTGCTCAAGGTTGAATTCCATCTTGACATAGTTTGCTGTACAATTTTTGAAAAGGAACTGCCGAAGCATGAAAACTGACATTTAATTCATTTACTGTAAATGCTTCTTGCCTGCAAGCTATCTGCTAAGAAGCTGTGAAGCACAAACATGGTAAGATGGATGTAATGGTAATTTTACAAGCCAAATAAAAAGACTATGAGAGGTAGGAAGATACAAAAAGTAGACAGTATACCTAATGGCCTTCTTTAAAATAGTGGTTTATCACTAGAAAATCAGAGAAAGGTTGATCTCACCTAAACTTAGTGTCATGGTTTTTCACAGGTACTCGATATCATGACTTCATGTAATAAGCTGACACAGGTGGGAGGGCTGCCAAGGGGAAACCTCAGCCCCCAGAACGCTCCTGTCCCTTCCCACGTGGTTTCCGGGTTCCGGGAGTTGCTCCCCGCCTCTTTTGCCTCTGATCGCCATTGTGGATGCACATAGGCCAGGAGATACTCCCATACTTTCCCATTTGATAAATTTATTGCTCTCAGTTCCTTTCGTATTGCATTACCTTGCATTTCTTTGCTGTTTTTAGTAAGCTAATTATCTTTTACCTCAATCGCACCTCCTTCATTCTCACTCCTCTGGCCTCCGTGGAAGGGATTGGTGGGGATAGGGACTAGGCCCTGTTGCAGGGCAATCTTTAATTAACCGACACTTAGCTATCTAAAACTTTTCTAGTTTAGAGATTACAGCTCCCTCACCAGTTCCTGAAAAATTCAAGGGAGTTCTTCCCACTCTTATGAAATGTGTGTCTTCAAATGGTATGAGTCTCCCACTTGAGCTGCGTGTTTCTCTATCAACTATTTTCTAGTAGGTTACACTAATTATCCAGCATTTTAAATCCCAGATTAATCTTACCCTCAGGGTTGAATTCATTTGTGTAAAAATAGGCATTTGATGCAACACATTTATTAGAATAGAAGCGGCTCAGAGGGTCCAGGGAAGATCCTTTCAGTACTCTAGAATAAGAGCATCTATAAGCACTAAGCATCTATATTTAGCCAAATGAATACCATATTAATGTTAAATGATGTAAAATGATCTTAATTTGATATCTTTATTTCATAGTGTAACATTTTATTTTGTTTTATTTTATTTTGTTTTATTTTATTTTATTTTAATCTATGGCTTGTCTGCATTCATTTTTCCTAATCAGAGCCAAAACCAACCGCAATTAAGACCCCGTATACTTTAGCATATTTCAGTGGAAGCTGGATCAAGCTAGCTCCTGGCTTTTTCAAGATTTTTTTTTTTTTTACTGGTTCAACTCTTCATTATAAATATGTATGAATATAAAGGAGTTGTCCTCTTTGGAGTGTTTCACTTATCACAACTCAAGAGCTGAGTTTTTAAGAGGAATCTTTTCAGTCTCTCTTTACCTTCACAAATATAAATCTGTATTTGAATATATTTTCATAACAAGCAGGAGCAATATTGAATTCTTGATTCTCTTTCCATACAGATATGTGACAAAGAACAGTCAAAGGCATTATTCTCTTTCCTTCCAAATTTTAAGAATTTTCATGACATTGAAGATTGTTAAAAAAAAAAAAACATGTTTTTCCTCCCCCTAACAATCAACAGTCTCTGTCAGAGTGAGTTCTATCAGCTGTTAAATGTATTTTCTTACATAGAACAATTTGCAGGCTGCTTAAAGAAAATTAGAATCAGTTTGCATGTAACACTAATTCCCCATAGATTTATTTTAGGTATTTTTTGGTTGTTTAGTCTTAAATTGATGAATATGTAACCATTTGTATATTAGAAATCTCACCAATATAGCATTCATGCATTGAGTGATTTTCTATTCTTTCTTTTCTATGTTATGCCACAGATAAAACTCTTGTTGGGCTTGAGAAACTGATTCTGCATACAGGAATTGCTCGTTCATAATTTTTTTCAACAAAATTCTACCAAGTATTGGACTGCAATAAGGAAAAGAAGTTAAAAGGATTACAGACTACAACTCAAACTATGTCAATCATTGAACTGTGAAGAGTTAAAAATTAGTTTCATTTTGGAAAGAAGCGAATATTTTCAGAAAAACTTCATCCATTCAAAGTCCTGCACATGATTTACATAAAACTACTGGCATGCTTCTAAGATTGTGAAGAGGTACATGTAGTTCATTGGAATTTTCATAAGGTCTCCCTCACTCCAGTTATAGGAGTCTGTATATGCTCTGAGAACATTTCTGCACTAAGCTTGCCAGCAGGTTTGCACAGAAAAAAATGCTGATGTTTGTGATTTGAAGAATTAGCCATGAAACTGATGTACACCAGCAAACACAAAGTGTTTACATGACTTCCATCTAATATTTTAGTAGTTAAAAGAACTTCTGCTATTTCTAGAGTTGAATACTATCTGAAAAGTTTTATGGATCTCATTTATAAATACAAGAATCTAAAACGGCAGCTGAACAACTCAAGATAACTTTGTGATTTCAGCTTCACAGACTAAATTATGTGGTGAGCCCTAACTACATTAAATTACATTATTTGCATGCAATTCAAGTACCAGAAAAAATGGGTTCAATATGACCTGACCACTTTATAGAAGTTCTGTAGGAAAAACCTGCTACAATATTCATTGTAATTGGTGAAGTATTCAAGTCAGAAATTGGAGAGCTAAATGTACCTCTTCCACACAGTAGTGTCTACCAACATTAAAGAGATGTGAGGCTTTGTTCAGTTGTCCATTCTTGACTGCTTAGTGGAATGTTAGATGCTGAAGGTATACTGTCTGTCCTTCAGTTGCTGTTCCCAACGGATAAAAGTGCCCTGATCCATCAGTGCCATAATGATGGCTTGATTGTTCTATAGGATACATATGTCATAAAATATGTCTATGT
This sequence comes from Alectura lathami, assembly GCA_013399715.1. Lineage (NCBI taxonomy): Eukaryota > Metazoa > Chordata > Aves > Galliformes > Megapodiidae > Alectura > Alectura lathami. Next base: position 182,059 of record VXAV01009061.1, on the reverse strand, counting down.
GTCAGCAACTGAACCCAAGATCCAGGCATTTACTTTAGGGTCAACTTCTAGTAGAGTTCTAAGTTACATTGGCTCTATTAATCAGATATCTATTGACTTCATGAGGGTTTAGGTATATGGCATACATACAGATACCTATACATACAGAACTAAATTTAGATGTTTTAATTTTGATCTCAATTCTGACATAGAATTCTGATGCTGAACCTAAGTGTAGAAGTCTATCACCTTATAAACAACATTTTTTTTCTTTCTAAGGAGAACGTAAGTATAACCCATCAAAGAATGTGCCTGTTCCATGGAAATCTGTGATGGCTGTATCAGACAAAAATATTAAGCATGAACTTCAGAATATATGTCTCTGAAAAGAAGGAAATCATTTTTACAATGCCTGTGTTCAGTTATATCTAATGTAAGAATAAAAAGGAATACCTAACAAAGTGACGATTCAGCTAAATTTAGTCAACTTTGTTTATGCCAGCATAAATTCTACAGAGTGGTAGAACTAGCTTTCATTGACCAAAATGTATGTAAGCATATCACTTATTTGCTAGGGGTTGCATTGCAGTCTTTTTACTGTCTCTGAAACCTGAAGCACTGCATAAATTAAGAAAAAAAAAAAAAATCTGCTGAAGCATTTTTGAATTAAAACTCTCTTTAAAAAAGTTGACTGATTTGTTAGGCTTGCAAGATGAAATAAGGTTGCTTTTCTATCCTAAACAAATTTTGCAGTTATTGCATAATTAGTATGTAAGGGAAGGAGTATTTCAAGATGATGCACGGTGATAAGAAAAGTGTTTTAATATGCAGCAGTCATCTGCGTTGCTATCTTCTGTGTGACTTTCTAAGTTCATACATTATTCTACTCTTTACATGTTGAAATTGTGCAGTCACAGTCTTGAATTTGTATTGTGTTTCAGCAGACTTTTAAAAAAAATTATAAGAGGCATGAACAATTTTTTTTTCTTTTTCCTGGAAGGAATTCAATTTGATTCTGTCTTCTTTGATGCAGACAAGATGTAAATGTTTACAGATGTATACTTTATATGTATTGTGATTATGAAAAAAAAAAAAATCATGAAGGAGATTGTACTGTTAAAACTAATAAAAATTAAACTCAAAATTGAAAATGCATGAGTCTTGTAATTGTTAGTTTTGAGGATTTTGAAGAGGTCAGAAATAGAAATATTCGCTACTGGAATATCTCTCTACACTTACAAAGACTTTTACACGGATAAGATTTTCAAAATGTCTTCCACATTTTAAGACTAAGGCTTCTTGGAAAATTGTGCATGCAAATTAGTAAACAGAATGTTCTTCATGTTGATAATAATTTAATTCCTTGAAAGAATGCAATAAATTTATTTTATATTTTATGGTGTTTGTATGATGACAGATGAGATTATCTGTTTTTAGTAGATTATGCAATTAAACACTAATCACAATGAAAACAGAGACTGGGCAAGTATTCAAGGAAATATATGTGAGGTGGACATACTTAGCAAGTAACCTAGTCTGTGAAGATGGAGTCAGCACCAAGTCAGAACACCAAGTCAGCTTAGACTGTGAAAGGAAGATGATTAAATCATTGTGCTTTTTGTGAAACCTACCAAGACGACTCAAGGAAATAATCCCTTTTCCTGGAATGCCATGCAGACTAAGGGGGATTATTTTCTAAAGAGTACAGGACCTATTTAAGGTTGTAGGCTAAGAGGATTTTGGTGCGGAGCAGAGACAATTTGGAGATGATATAAAATTTATAGAGTGTCCTCAGAGCACTGTGGAGATGCGCAAAACATTTAGGAGAAGAAGCAGAACAGGGTAACGGAAGGATCGAGTTGGGTCAGGCAGGAGATGGAATAAAAAGGACAAGTCATCTGTAACCAAAAACCTGGCAAAACCTGGTGTTGGATTACCAAAGCCCATCCTAATTTATTATTAAATCCATTCTATCTATTTTCTTATTGGGTCTGCTAATGAACTTTAGGTTGGACCAGCTGGTGAGTAGGGACAGATCCACACAGGAAAAGACCCAAGGCCTAAATCAGTGTGTGGGAATGGGCTATGGAAACTGGATAGTTTAAAAGCGTACATTATCACTCAAGGAACCCCCATATGCACAGAATAAGAATTGAGGGTGTGCACATGTTCTGACTCTGATCCCTGTCACCCTGGGAGAAAGAACAGAAGGTGGTCATCTGTGTTGTTCATGACTGTGTGAGCACTGTGGGCGTCTGTGTGGGTGCTCACAAAAACACTGACCTCTCAGCACTGGCCTGCACGCTTGGCCATGTGTGCACTGGGTGTATGTGTGTATGCACATGCACCAGCTGGGAATACATCCTCAAGCTCACTGCTGGCATATATGAGAATCAGTACATTTCATTGCTAAGCATGTTGGCAATGAGCAGACATTGAAGCAACGAAGTTAGCCACGTGGTTTTAATGGTCGTCCAGGCTGTAACCATGTGTTGGTTACTTAGATGAATAGCATAGGATGTTGGATAACAATAGACCTGAGAGGCAGGCTGTGGGAGAGATGTGCCTCCCTGCAGATAAGTCTCATGATGAAACTCCGTTTTATTTTTCTGATCATAGCACTTTTTCATGCTGCAAAGAGGGTGAGAATTATAGTCTTCACCATTGCATCTCTGCAACAAGACTGCAGAGGGGTATATAATGCACAGATTGACCAGCCAGAATAAACCCTGCTATTTCACTGCACATCTGTTACTGACTCCAAAAAAAGAATATTATCCAAGTAGCTCACACCACTGTGCTGAAGGCCCTAAGTTCTTTGTAAAAGCCTGTCATCGAAATATTGTCTCACCCCCTTCTTGCTTAACTCTAGGACCAGATGGGATCAAGCATTTCAGATATTTCCAGCATATGTGGTGCTGCCAAAATTAACAAATGTGTGCCATTCCCACAGTTACACTGTTGACAGAAAACTGACATTCTTGCTAGAGGCATTGTAGAAAGTGCTCCTGGAATTAACTTATTGACAGATATCTATCAATTAAAACAGTAAGAGCAATATGTTAGAAAATGATGTGCTGCTGACAGTCTATTTGAGCTTCAATTATGAGAAGAACTCGGTGGAGTTTTGCAGTGTACAAACTCAGCAGATTGGAAGAATCCAAGTAAAGCAACTCCATTTTTTTGATCTAATTGCATGCATTCCTGTTGTCTGGGAGGAGCTGTTAAGTTTGGTGTGAATATCCCCTGCTTCATCACTCAAAAGTCAAGGCTATGTGTGTTGTTTATTTTCTGTTTGATTTATTATTATTATTATTATTTTTCCTCTCTCCAGAATTCATTTGCTTTATGCATACTCTGAATTTTAAAACTTCATCTCCGGCAAAACTATCACTGTTGCTCACTCTGATTTAGTAGATTTTAGGATAGTTTACTAAACATCTAGATTTTTTTCTTAGAGTTCAACATCCCATCAGATTCTTTCATCACTGTTTCCAGCTTAATTAAATTACGATTTTGAAACCCTTCAGAATTATGATATCATGCCTCTAATAATCCAGCTCATTTATCTGATTTTTTCCTTATTTGTCTTGATCTTGTAATAAATATATGATGATTTGCTGTAATGTACAGGGGGGTCCCTTGTACACTAAAGGGAAGAACCCTTGAACATAAGCAGAAAATCTGCTCGCAAAGCTAGTAGTTCCAGGTTTAGTATTAACCATATAAGATGTATGATGTATTATATGTAGCCACCTGGTGGGCTGGGTGTTCTGGTTACCTTTGTAGTAAAGAATGGCAAGATCCTGTTTAAAATTAATTAACTCCCTTATAAGGAGTAAAAGAAGGAAAACAACCTGAACAGAACCAGAAGAAACTGGCTTTGGAATTTGGAAAACGGCCGAGAAGGCACTGCGCAAGTGCAGAACAAGAAGTTGAAAAGTTCAACCTCCTCATCCTCACAATCTTCCTCATCAGAGACCCCCGAGCACGACCACCAATTAGTACTGCGCAGGTGCAAGAAGGAGGAGACATATGGAAATTATTATGAAGGATGGGACGTCTCGCCTTAAAAGAACTCGTTACATATGTATAAGATATAGCTTTAAAGGTAGAGATAAAGGATAGTGTGGGTGTGCGTAGTGGTAGAGCGGGACGCTTCCCCGCTCCCCGCACACCCAGCGCCGCGCTGCTTTTGCTTATTGCTCCTATGCTTAAATTTTTACTGAATAAAAGATTGGCTGGTGGGACAAATCATTTATAACAATCTGCAGTTTTCTTCTACGCAGTTTTCTTTTATGGCAAAAACAAGGAGGGTAATTCAAAAGACACGATTACATATTCTCTATTATATAGATAATATATAGATAATATATAAATATATAATATTTAATTAGCACAATGAAAACCCCAGTAGTTCCCACTACTTTGTTACTAGTGAAAAGGATAGTGCTTTGGATTAAGCAAGTTTAGGTGAAAGGAAAAGTAAGATCTGTGTTCTATAGATACAGCAATGCCTGTTTTGTGTAGGGACGATGGGAGATACCTGTGGTAGACTCTAGGTTTCTTGCCTGAATACAGTCACACAAGAAAGAAGCCATAGAAGCTGATGATGTGCAGTGCTACATCCTCCTGTTCACACAGAACTAAAGAGACAGGCATGCCACACTAAAAGTATAAAGCAGGTCCATCCTGCACCTGGAATAAGGTAGAATTAATTTCCTTTCATCCCCACGGGTCTTTTGGCTTTTTGGGCTGCCTAAATGAACATCCATATGCTCAGCTTCAGATAACCAAGCAGTGCTATCAAATGCAAAATTGCTGGAAGTTCTCTGGAAGCAAGGCAGAAATCATGACTGAGCATACAACACACAGCAAGAACCTAAGAATGAGGAATAGCAAGGGAAGATGAAGGAAAAATACCACAGAATACTCACATTCATTCAAAGCGTTTTGGAGCAAATGAGTACTAAAACCTGCACAGTAATTCATCCTGCATTTATGAAAGATTTACATTTGAAAAAGCAAGTCAGTAACGCTCTGCAATAACTCCATGCCTCAGCATTTAACCTTGGCAATATGCTCTCTCTCCCAGATAATAGCAGCATAAATAATTTCCTATGGTTGTTAGCAGGAAGATGACTTGTTATTCTCTCAGATTAGTGGGAGTTTCAATAATTTTGCATAAAACTAAATCAGAACCTTGAAAGATCATGAAGGGCGAATTTGGTGCATCAGTGGGACCATTTATTGGTTGTAACAAAGAAAGAACTTTGAACAAAAAAAAATTAGGGTAAAGTTAATTAAAAATTTGTCTTTCTGTTGCTAAAACACAAAGTGCTTTAGAATTCTACATTATCATGAATTGCAAATTACCAGGATTAAACGAAGAGCACTGTCATGGGCTTGGCTGTGATAGGTTAATGTTCTTCATAGAGGCTTATATGATGCTATGTTTTGGATTTTTGATGAAAATAATATTGATAACACTGATGTTTTGATTGTTGCTGAGCAGTGCTGCACAGAGCCAAGGACGTTTCAGCTTCTCACACTGCCCGGCCAGCAAGGAGCTGGGGATGCACAAGCTGATGTGGGAGCACAGAACCAGGATAGCTGACCCAAACTGGAGAAAGGGATATTCCAGAATATGTGGTGTCACACTGAACAGTAAGATCTGGAGTAAGAAATGGGGAAGGGGGAACATTCATAGTAATGGCATTTATCTTCCTAATAAACAGTTAGATGTGATGAGTCTGCTTTCCTGGTATTGACTGAACATCTGCCTGCATAGGGGACGCAGTGAATAAATTCCTTGTTTTGCTTTACCTCGTAAGCTGTCTTTATCTCAACCCATGATTTCTCACACTTTCACTTTTCTGATTCTCTCCTCCATCACACCTGGGGAGAGTGAGCGAGCAGTTGGGTGCTGCTGCCTGCTGGAGTTAAACCACAACAAGCACTATCCACCAAGAATTTTAAAGGTAGAATATTAGACTTAATGCAATTGAAAAGCGTTATGTTCTCAATTTTTTACTATCAGAAACTAAAAGTAAGATAAACCTTTTAATTTTCTGAGTTTGTAAAGGCAGACACGGACTGTAACTGTCAAATATCCTTTACCTTCCTGATGCATCCTTCATACACAGCTATGCACTGACTTCATATTTAGTAATATCAGGGTATTACTTATCTGACCATTGATACATGCAGGAAAATCTTAAAATCAGAACCTATAAGACATGTTGCAGATATTCTAGAGCAAAACTGCTGCCAAAGGGCATGCTTTGCGTGCTATAAAAATGTGCCCTGTACTTCACCAGCTAGGATTTACTGACAGTGCAGTGAGTTTTTCCAAATCTAGAACAGATTGAACTCTTCAGGATATATAGAACTGTGCATTTTTATCTCACATTAGCTCTTGGTCACAAGGGGGGAGTGAGGAACAGCCATGTATCAACCCACAGAACAAGAAGACAAGCAGTTTGGTGAATCATTATGTTGGTATGAGACTTACTCACTGGCTCATTGGTTCATAAACAGTCTTTCTCCACATCTCTCTTGTAGGTCACCTGAGGTTTTCAACAGCTTTCACTACAGGAAGAGACAGAGAAAGTGAGAAGTCAGATCTCACTAGAGGGAAGTAAACACTGGAAGAAATCTAACAGAAAGTAATTGTTTTTCCTACTCTGAGGACATGAAAGATAACTAAAACCTTTATCAACCTGCGCTGAGGTTGCCAGTTCTTGGGTAGGATTTATAGCAGTAATAACTCTGAAAGCCTGAAATCTACATTAGCACAGAGCATAGGCAAAAATACCATCCTCCTTTGCTGAAAAGATCATGTTTCTAGAATGAAGCACTCTTCCAGCAACATTTCTTCTGCCTTGAAAGAGTACAAGAGGAAAATGTGCTGCAAATTGTAGCTAGGCTGCTTAAAGAGCTGTGGGAACCAGGATGCTGTGATGGTGACTGCAGTACAAGAGGCAATGCAGAAATGGCAACAAAACTAGCCCTTAGGATATGACCTACCAGTAACAGGAAATAAGGGGAAAGAAGAGGTATGGTATTAATGAAAATTAATTTAATGATTAATGGGATTCAGCATCCATTTTGCTTTTGATAGAGGTTTTTTTCATTAATCTTATCAAATCTTTCTGTTCAAATACTGTGTCTGGATTCGCCCTGTGCACAATTAAATCATAAAAGTGTCCATGCTCACTTTAGTCCTCGTATCTTGCCAGCATAGTGTAAACGATAGTGAAAATGGCCTTATGGATTGTTTTATTGGTATTTTAATTGCCGTAATATACTTCTGCTGTCATAAAATTTTAGATAGGATTTAAATTTTGTGGAGCAACAAGATATAAACTGGATGAAGAGAGAGATTTATAAGAAAATTCAGCAGTGAACTGGTAGATTAATGAAAAATGAAGCATTCTGGCTGCAACATTAATCTCTGAAATGCATTAATAATGTTCTAGAGAAAAAAATATTGTATATTATAATCAAAATTTCATTAGCATTTCAATAAATTGAAAGTCAGTGCTTTGAAGGCCAGAAAAACTAATCATTTATAAAGTCCACTGTAGGTCTGCAGGCTGTTTGGTTCACTTATTCCAAACGTGCATTTTAATGTTCTCCTCTGCCTCATTAAAAAAATGAAAAATAAAAACTTTAAGATACACAATTGTAATTTGAAGGTGCTGTATATATGAAGCAAAACAGAACCACCATACGTTCCTTTCCACCACTTACACTTGCCAGGCACTATGTTTGAAATCAGGACACACATTTTTGTTTTGTTTTGTTTTGTTTTTAAATTATAGTGCCTTTATGTATTTGAGTCCAAGAGCAAAGGAGAGGTTCCTGGCTGATAAGTCACTTACATTAGTGACCCAGAATTTCTGGGTTATTTTAATTGCCTAACTTAGATTTAGTTATCTTTTTCAGTGCTCAAATAACCAGTTAACCAATAAAAATCTATAAATGTCCTACCAGCAGCTCTGTGAACCCATGAAGAGCCACATCACTCAAGTAACTAGTTTTTAATAAACCACACACTGCATATTGTTGCAATTTTTCTTTCTGTATAATTCCCTAGTATCTACTACAATGATGCAGAAGAAAAATAAAATTTTGTTTATTCTCAGAATCAATAAACTTTAAGCAAAAATTAAAACATATCTTTTTAGAATGAAGTACATTACTAACATGAAATCTCATGTAAGATAGATCTGAGACTCTATAGCATTATGTTCAGTGCCAGTTTTACAGTATTACCCAGGATTTAGTTATGAAAACGTCTCCCTTATTTATAGAAAATAATCCTGATTTACAAAAGCAGCGCTAGTAGACAGTGCATGCTTTCACACAGGTAATTTGCAATGAACCAAATATATTATTCTGAGGATCTTTTGGGGCAGGAACAATCTTCTTCTGGAACTTCCTATCTGCCTTTTAAAAAATGGGGAGTACATGCTCTCCTATGCTTTAACTGTGCTTGATACAAGAGACCAGATACAGCCCATGAAAGTGCCTGCCTCAGGGAGACCTTCTATTAGTCCCAACAGCCCAACAAATTACTGCACTCTCCAAGAGCCACTGGAAGCACCCCCTTCTGCTCCTGTGGTTCCTACACTGCTGCAGTCAAAATATGCTGAGGTAGCAAAGACCTATTTATTTTTCAAGCCTCCTCTGACTGAGGCAGTCAAAGGCATGCTAATACAAACAGTTCAGCTCTCAGAGGTAGCAGCAGAAGGCAGAGGTGCAGTGAGGAGGAAGAGCGGAGAGGACAGCAGCAATTAGCAAGGGAAGGCTAGATTTTTTAATTTCTGCTAGCAACATATGTGCAACTTGATGAGCTGCCGCCTCCAAACCCCTGCTCCCTTTGACATTTCAAATATAACCAGTAGTCTTGTACTATGCAGTTTTCTGCAGCTAACCAAAGCTATGAATATTAATATTAATCAGTTACCATCTAATTTTAACTCAAGAGGTATGTAAAGCTAAACGTTGTTTCTCTTCTCATTAAAGCCCAAAACTGTATTCTATGCTGCTAGATTTATGGAATTACTTCCTTCTATCAAATATAAAAGTGGCAAGCAAAATACCTTTAATGATCTTAGGCACCGACCTCTAATTGTTATCTTAATAAAGTTAAGACCAAACAAACAATTAAATTTAATGAAGAGGTGCAGGCTTGCTTCAGAAATCTGACCATGTTATAGGTTGCCAGATGATAAATTTGATAACACAGCTGCTGTGTTCTGCTCAAATGAGTGAGAAAACTGCCATGAGGGCTTACACTATGATTTCTCCTGGTATCAGGTGGATCTGTGGAAACAAATTTCATTTCAGCTGCGCAAGGACTTTGTTTGATCTAGTCTTTAAATAAAAATTGCAAATATTCTTTCTTCTTATTTCTAACTGTAATCAGGCTGCATTCTGCTTCATTGAGAGAGATAATTTTTTTTCAATAATCCTGGTTTTCTAATGCTCCATGATATTCTTAGCACTTTTGATGTTATGATTTTTTAGATTTTTCAGTTTTACACATGGAAAGTGTCTGAAGAGATTCATATTATCTTAAAAACTGAATGTAGACACAGGGAGAAGTTAATGTGTATCCAGTCACAGCCTGCAGAATAACACCTTCAACTGCTAAGCGTCATCTTCTAAAATTATACCTTATTTTTAGGGAGGAATTGGCTCTGAACTACTGCCTGCACCTTTTCCATTCAACTCTGACACTTTTAAATCCAGAACTTTCTATAGGAACATTTTTATTTGAATTAATTAAAGTCAGGTGGGAAAAGAAGTAGGATTTCACTATTTGGAACAGGCTGCTCTGTTTTTCAGTTGAAAACCCAGCTGGAGCAGTGTAGTGTGATCATCCTCAGGAAGACGTTGCATGTTAAAAAAGACCAAAGTATCAGAAGATTGAGCTTATGCCAACAGGACTGGCACTGTACTTGACCCAGCAGCCCTGTAAACAGTAGCAGGCAGCAAAAAAATAAGAAGAGGATAAATGAGATATTTGTTTGTTATTTTAACGCCTTAGTAAAGTCAGAATAACCCTCTGCTCTCTGATACAGGAGCTGGGCAGGAACAGTCAGTGCTGGTAGATAACTGATGGCTGGCAGATTAACAACAAGTTGCTACTCAACAAGTCCTAGAGTTCCAAAGCTGGCAAGATCATGTTTAGTTTGTCTAAGAGATAAAATACATAGGAAGATTTTTCACATCAAGGCAAGTTTTAATTTTTGAACTAAAATGATAATAGATATTTTTCATTAAAAAGAACACATTATCAGGTACTTAGCCTTACTTTTGACCTCTTTGAAGACAAAAATCATAGATCTTCCTTAAAATTGTTTGTTTGCATATGTTAGGAAAATGTTGAGGCATTATGGACAGGGGTAAATTGAGTATATGTAAATAGCCCTGAAAGAAATTCAGTAAGGAACTATCCTTGTATTTGTATTATTCACTGGGAACAACTGATCTTTTAGACAGATGAAGAACTTTCAATGAGGGTTAAAACTAATTGTTTTGTTGTTTATTTGTTTTTCACTGTAAACCCATAGGAAGCCTGAAAATACTGCTTTAATCAATTTCCTGAAGCAGACTTTCATTAGAGATCTACTGAGCAGTGCTTTAATCAGTACATGAATCCACCAATTTCAGATAATTGGTGCTAATCATCATTTCTCAGCATAAAAGGACTTGAGTGAAGATTTTTGTCAGCAGCATAATGCAGAAAGACACAAGGCCTTCCAGGCATGCTGCAAGCTCACCCTACCTCGTGGAACCTGGGCTGAAATTGTACTAGGTATACCATAGACTAACTAAAATTACACACCTGAAATTCTGGATCTTGGCCACCTTGAAAGAGATTTGTTGTCTAGATGTAGGTACTCAATCTGCATTTCAATAGCAAGAAAACAGGACGGGGACCACCTCTGTCCGTTAGTGACAGCTGGCATAGCAACAGCTGGCATAGCATGTCTTGCATTCAGGAAGCCATGCTTAATCCCTCTTTAGCACAACAGGATGAATGCATCCAGTCTGCCTTTCTGTGGTGTTTCTTGATCCCTCTTCACCCCTGAGCTGTGATGAAGATGTGTCCAAGGCCAGGCTGGATGGGCTCCTGGGCAGTTTGATCTAGTGAGCTAGTGGCTGGCAGCCCTGTCCACAGCAGGGGGGCTGGAACTAGATGGTCTTTGAGGTCCCTTCCAACCCAACCCTTTCTATGATTCTGTGATTGTCTGGAAGGGCATGAGATGGGATGGGTCACAGTTGTGCCATAGACTGTGCTAGAACTTCCACATTATGTGATAGAAAGTCCTTCCTGTTTTAAGAAGTGTTGGACATTTTATTCAAAGATATTCTCTCTACTTCTTAGAGTTTTTATTTGGAAAGAAAAAATGATGAGTGCAATACCTTTGTTAGCCCTGTGAGACCTGAAACACATAGCTCTGCCTCTCTGAAAGGGTAGGCTTTCCTCAGGCCACTCTGTACTGAGAAGCCTGGGAGGGTTATTCTGTCTCCCTCCCACTGAAAATGGCCAATTATTTGGCAAAAAATGATGACCCATATGTGGCAGACATATGTTGCTTCATGAGGGGACATTAAGATTGCATCAGGACAACTGTGAACTAACTAACTGTACTTGAATATAGCGTCACCCCTGTTCATACTGCAAACCTTGTAACGTCAGAATAAGAGGCTCCAAGCAGACCTTGTACCCTGTTATGGATCTCTTTCATAAGGTTTGGGCTGCAACCCAGTGTCAATGGTTCTGCCAGTGTCCCCACCTGACCCAGACAACAAGTTTTTGGACAGGATTCTTACCTGTAACTGAAGTACTCTGGATCTGAATCACTTCAAGACTGAACAGGCGTTCAATCTGTCTCTTTCTCTTCTTCAGGATTAGTGCTTTAAATCCTAATTTATTATATAAAAGGTGAATGCAGTGAATTTAAGTTGCTTTAAAATTAAGCATCTGCACTACATGTTGTAACCAGCATGATCATATGGGCATTTGCTATCATGTTCTACAAACATTTCCTAGAAGAGGTCTCAGCACACTCAGGTAAAGAAATACCTGATTATGCTAGAATTATCCAGTCCAGGAAGCTGGATTATTGAAGGTAGGTCTTTGAAAATGAATATGCCTTAGTTTAAAATGCAGATAATGTTTCACATATTTGTGATTTAAATTACGTGAGTCTAGTTTTAAACCTCTCTGATGGGTGCAGTGAGAAAGAGATGGCATTAGTATAACAATAATGCACAGGGCATGGTCTTTATTTTGAAGTCATTTCAAAAATTCCAGTTATAGAGTCCAAAAACTGACAAATATTTCCTCAAAATTTTTCTTGATGCCGCTCCACAGGACATGAAATTTTCTTCACCCAAATGTCTAATCTAAGGCATTTTTTATCTAAGGACATAAGAATTGTCTTCCTGGATCAGCTCAGTAATTCAGTCAGTCTGCCAGAGAGCAGTGTTAGGTGCATAACATTGCATCTGACAGATCAGTGCAAAATCATCGCTGCAAAATCATGCAGATTTTGGCTATATAGTAATGTGTCTAAACTAGTGTTCTTCTTCATGCTTAAAATTCCAGAGATACAAATCTTCATATTCATTTTATGTATAGTCTTATACATGTTTCATGTTTAATTATTATTCACTTTATAAAATATAAGCTGAAAGCCTCTGAGTAAAATAGCATCCTTTCCAGAATCAGCTTTGCTTCTGCAAGATGGAGTAATCAATCGTTCTTTCCACTGCAAAAATGATTGGCTGAAATGCTGTGGCCTGTGAAAAGTTGGAAGTAAGAACACATGGCGACAGTGGTGTTTTATGGCTAAAAATCTATGATACATAATCCTGTAAGCATGCGTTGTAAAATCTTAAACTATCTGAAATCCATGTGGATTTAGCTATATGAAAAGATTGGTTTTACACTGCATGCTTCCTTCCATTTTGCAGTGTACAGCTGGCAAAATAGAACATGAATTGAAGAATTTATTAGGCATATCTGAATGGAGAGAGCATTACATTTTTGACATAGAACATGGAGATTTAGCCACCTGTCTCCAATTACACTCAGCGTGACTGCAAGATTAAAATGCTATCTTGCTCACTGCAAAAATATGTCCTGCAGTATCTCCTTTCAGCTCAGGAGCACCAATACTAATAACAGCCCAACAGAGAATCAATTTTATTTTGATACTTACAGTGATTAAATATCTTATATAGAGCCCTGGCAACATTGTTAAAAACTCTCAAATACAAAATTGGTGTTGAAGACATACCGACAAGGGGAAAAACTGTATGTGAATCAATATGTGCTAATGTAATAACTAGCACAAGTGGTAGCCAAGAGAACTACATTTGCCTGACAAATTAATATGAAACAGAATGTAAAATCAAAGAAGATGCGAGATAACTGCGCTGACAAGTACTGAATAGCAGTTCAATTAGCACACTGCAATTTTGATTTATTTTTTTTGAGTGCTTGGCAAGTTTTAAATGTCTTTTGACCTTTAACAAATCTACACAAAAACAGCCAGTACCATGGTAATACTGTACATAAATTTTTATACATGATATCATGTCAAACTTAAATTTTCAGGTTTGCTCCATTCTTATTCTGAGTTACAGGGCTCCAAAGCTGTAACAAACTTGATAAATCTGATTTATGTCATATCCAAAGCTAATATGTAGTCTTTCCATTTATAGTTAAGGATTATTTCTGCAAGCTCACACCTTGAAACTAAAAGGAAGAGGAGCAAAAATCAGGCTGCCTTGAGAGAAATGTTAGCTAAGGAAGCACTACTGAAAGTATCATTATTCTGTTTAGGGTGTTTAGATAAGAACTCCCATTTTAATAGGAACGTTTTGTTCCAATGGAAATACAGTTCCTTATTCATCAAACGTAGTTGTTTAGGATTTACTGTGTTGTTTGCCAACTACTCCTGTTTAAAATCCTTTTAGAAAAAAGATCTAAATAGACCTTCAAAGAGGAGTGATTGGACAGTAGAGAAGAAGCCATTGGATGCTACTCAGTAATTTTTATCTTACATTTTTAATGTAAAATTCTGATCCTAAATGGGACAGAGTTAAGACTGTCTTTATTGCCTTATACAGTAAAATACTTTAGATATGTTAATTCAGGGGAATGTTAACAAAGCAAGATTTAAACTTCTTCTTAGCAGGGGCTTCTGTATTATCTTTGAAGCAATATACATATATTTTTTCAGATAATAATACTTAACAAGCAAGTCATGAAATAAACTTACCAGTTTGCATTTGGTATAAAAAGCATTAGAGGTATTAGCTGTACAGAAGCATGTATATTCGAAAAAAAATCACTTTGTGTTTTGTAACTTGTAATTTCTGTTCCTTAATGCTTAAGCAGTAAATCAATTATTGCCTTTGGAAATGTAAAATCTCTGATTTTCAAATGGGTAAAATGAGATGTGCAGAATGGAATCCCTGAGTGGAGCTCTGGAAAGAATAAAGAGGACCATAAAACACAAGATACTTTTTCATTTAGGATTTTAATACATAACCTCCCTGTCTGGTGCAGCAACACTGTGACAGGGATAGAAAAAGCTCTCAGGTCTCTCCTATACCTTTACATCATGCACCATCCTTCAATGCTGCATTCTGAATAAAAGAATAAATTCCACCAAGAAAGGAGATGAATGTCTATTTGCATTTTACAGAACAACAGAACACCGATGCCATCACCTGCTTTTTTAGGCTGTCATCTATGCCATGAGGATGT
>VXAV01009061.1:153943-165705 GCA_013399715.1 Alectura lathami | reverse complement strand
AGTCAAGCAGGCACTGCCAGGCCCCTTTGCAGATCTCACGGAGCTGTGTGCAACCCACGAACTTCATATGAGGTTTGGTACAGCTGGTTCTAGGAGATGGAAGCAAAGCAGATGTATCAGCACGGAGTTATACCTGACGAAAACCTAACAAAACTATTCCCATTTACAATGGCAGTATGAGGATAATAAATGTTGGATAGTCTGAATGCTTAGGATCAACTAATTGTGGAATATTGAAGTATTTAATTCTAACTGAGCTGCAGTACAAAAAGAGCAGTCCAACTATTTTTTATCTCCGATTAGGAAAATCTAAAGGAATACAGAGAATGGGATGATTTTTTATCTTCTCCAACATTGCATACTTTCACAGCTTTGATATGTTAACAAAAATAGCTCCCTACTCTTCTCATCTATGACCAGTCCTTCAGATTATTTTCACACAAGGAAAACAAGTAAATGGAATATTACACTTTTCAGTAACAGAGAAGGCATTCTCACTCAGGTTATTTTTGGTAACACCATAACCCTAACAGGTTTAAGTCTCATTTAGACATAAATATATAATCAAATAGCAGAATTCTCTAGCTTAATGTCTGGAGAGTGTATCCTCTCTGCAAGGATACTTACAAAACAGATACGCAACAAATGTCGTGCTAATTTAGGGTGTTTTTTTTTTTTTAACTTCTGTGCTTTTGGCCACTTCCTGCTTGCTGTTGTCCTTGCTTCTTGCTGTGAAGTTGTGTGCTTCATGGTCAAGAAGGACTGGAAGGTGCATTTGTAAGTACTTGTCTGCTCGGTTTGAACCTGCAGTCAAAATGACAGATTTTTTTTTTTCCCATTAAGTAAGTGTTTGAAATACTAGCAATGATAGATTTATCTTATGAAATATAAAGGTAAAAAAAAAAAGTCAAAGCCAACTGTTGTAAGTTTTAGTGAGAATAAAACCCCGTCTAATAAAACTTTACTGCTGCAGAGGCCAACGTTAATAACTGTCAAGTAAATTCACATATAAAAGGAAAGTATCAAGTCAGATCTGGCTGCTGTGCATGTGGAAGATCACTAGATGTACTGACAATAGAAAAAGAACACTCCTTTTATCCTTAATTCATTCTGACATATGAATATATTCACACATATTGAGAATACTTAGTTTTCTGTTACTTCTGAATGAAATAAATGCTGTGCTTCATTAAACATCTCTGTATTATTTTCTATCTAGAGATTTACTTATGTTCTACACTCAGTCAACACACACAGGTCAGAATTACAAAATGGGTCATACATTCTGTATGTCAGGGAGAGAGCAGCATCACAAACCAGTGTCATATACACTCCTTGTTCTCTGAGAATGAAAAGATATATAAACAAAAGTTGTATAGCCACCATGAGCAATCATATATCATAAAGAAAAAAATTCTTGGACTTCAAGTACAGATAAAGAATCACGGGGTCCTGTAATTTTGTCTTGTCAGATTTTTTTTTTTTTGTATTTAATGTGGAGAATGTATGTTAACTTTGCAAATTTCATTTTAGACATGACAATCACTGAAAGGTCATGTGGTTAAGGTGGACAACATTAAAAATTGTTGGAAATACTTTCTTGAAGTGGAAAATCTTGGTCATTCTTATAATTGATTATTAGATACTGGTCTTATCTTGGTCATTGGATATTCTCAGGTGCAAGTTTTTGTTACTTACTATCTACAGAAATTTGCCTTTAAAAATACTGAAAAAAAAAAAAAAACTGTATATTTTTGTCCTCTGTGTTTGCTCATTTAGAAGAGGATTCATCTCACCCACTAACACTGAAACAGCCTAAACAAGCTACATATGCTCCCTCTACAGCCAGTGATAAGATACAGGTGCCTCCAGTGACAGATTTTTCCCACAGATGTCTAGAGTTTGGATGGTCTGTATATATTTTCTGGATGTGCTTTTCCCTGGTTGACCATGAAAACAGCAATAGTGATGAACTTTAATTAAATGTTCATCCTTTGGATTGCTAAAGTCAGATGTGAAATGAAAATGGTTTATGACTTCTCATCTCACATCATTCACATGAAATACCTCACAGATCATAACCCAGTACTTCAACATGTGTAAATGTGAATATATCTTAATTTGTGCATGTGTTTATGGACATGAATGGAGCTGCAAACCTACAGTTCCTTCAGTAGAGGAACGGCACTAGTGGGTAGCAGAGCTGAGACCAGCTACTGCTAACCTGTCCTCTCAGAAATCAGACCCAACTGCAACTACTCTGGCAGAGATCATTGTCAGCTTATATTAACAAGTTAAGATTTTATGTGCATGCTTCTCTGGAATAAAGTGGTGATACAGCACTTAGTCCATTTAATGGCAAGTTCAGCAATAATTACCAACAACAGCTACACAGTGGTTTGGATGGGTTTCTTGTAGCATATTAAGCCAGATGCCCTTGTGAAGTCAAAGTTAATTAATTCTACAGTGTTTTCAATCTACCTGTGCTGCTTTGAGTTATCTTGCAATTTTGTTGATAAAATAAGCATTTGTGTTCCCTAATTAGATGGGAAAAATAATTAGTGCAGTCCTTGGTTTATTATACTAGCAGCTGCACATACAAATGTGCATTTGTGTGAGATGTACTCGGAAATTATTATCGCACTAAATATAAACTAACTGTCATTTAAATTCCCCACTGACAGCTGCTTTATAGTGCCAATTCACCTATTAGTATCCTCAATTGTACATAAACAGAATAACAGGCATATTATTGTAAATGTTAATTTAGGAAGCTTCTAAAGTGTTTTGTACACCCAATCACTCTTATCATAGAAGACATTCACTGAGTAGATAATAACAGAAAAGCTGAAGCATGTTAGCTTTGGTACTGCAAAACTGAGTCCAAGATAGACATAAAAACCTGTCTCCAGTGAAGGCAACGCTGCCATGTACACTAAAGGGAACATGAATTCACTCTGTATCTGTCAGTAAATCAGTAAGTAAATCAATGCTAATTCAAATAAATAATCAAAATTCAGAAAAATAAAGGAGTAAGGTGCAAATTTTCTTATAAGATTAGAGCAGGTATTACCACATTGAAGTTCAGCCACCTATGAATTTAACATTTAATTCCATAATCTAGTATTTATCTCTAAGCAGTGTAAAGAGAAAAACGTTTGCAATGAACTAGTCACCTATTCCTCCTGATGGGGAAGGAAGAGAGGCTTCTTTCCCTATTTTGACCAGATTGTGTCTGGAAAGGTGACTTTAACTGAATGCCTACCTCCGAGATAGTTCATTCCTTGTGATCAGGAGATCTTTCTACTGGTAGGATGGGATCTGTTAACTATACACAATATGGTTGTGTATATATCTGCATACTGCTCTCTTGAATTTAGATCTCATCATAACTGCCAAAGTTTTAAGTACCCCAAGAAATAGTCTGACTGTGGACAAAATTGTCCCAACTTCCGATCAGGGTCCATGCCCTGGGCACATGAAAGCTTAAGCAAAATTCAGCCCAGCCTGATGCTCAGATGTGTTTGCCATGATCAGCCTGCTGGATTGGCTCTGGTCAGCAGTCTCAGGCCTTGCCATGCCATCCCAAAACACAGAGGAAGATGATAGCTACTCCTTTCCTCCCAACATTGTCTTTCTGTCAACAGGGAAGGGATAACTTCTTTGTGTCAAGTGCCAGGTAACTTGAGGTGTCTCAGGAAGGAAGAGGAATAACCATGGTTTTCAGTCTGTGAATAAGCACTATTTTCTTTCTGAATAAGCACATGTTTTCTTGTATGTGTGTGAGAGAGCATTGGTTTCTTGCTCAGCATTAAGTATCTACTGATATTCATAGAAGTCCTGAAAATGAAGTGTGAGTTCATTTCTTTCCTCTGCTAGCACAATTTCGTAGCAACTAAATGAAGCTGAATTCTTTGCTTAAACCTTCTCATTAGAGTTTACCTTTTCTCCACATATGTGTTTCACTGTCATAAATTTCAAAAGCATGACAATCCATCCACCTCAGACAGTTGTGCAGAAGGTGATAAAATCTCAGAGTATGTGCTGTCTTGACAGCACCAATAGCGAATAAGAAGCCTTGTCCGTGATCATTTCTCTTGTCATTAAACTAAGAAAAACCTGCTGCTCTGACAGGGTGCCCTGGAAGTGGCTGGTTCTCTCCTGTTTATGCTATTTCCTTGTCATCTGTGTTAAAATTAGTGAAGAATTCTTGTACTGAAAATGCATCTGCAGTTTATATAGAAGTATATTCAATATACCTGTACCAAAAAGAATTTCTCCCTCTGAAGATACATTTGTTTTGCCAGAAAAAAAAAAAAAATTTCCTCTGTATGAAATGAGCTGAGATAATGCATGATCACATAGAGGGAGGTACTGAGATTTAAAGTAGCAAGTATATCTTTGGAAAAAAAAAAAAAAAACAGAATAAAAAAAAGATTTACTGCACTCCATGTTGTTGTGAGTGAGGGATTTGTGGAAACAGATTCAGGGAATGAAGAAATATGGTACTGCAGGAAGTGAGTGATTTTCCTTTATTTATGCGGGATGATGAAAGGGATAATGTACATTACCTCGATGGACTTGTAGTCACCTTAGGAGGTCTGATGAGTCATTTGTGTGTTAGTTCATTGAGTCACTGTGTATTGTCAGCTGACTCTAATCACAGAAAAAGTTATTGAAAATAAACAGATTATGTAGGAAAAACTAACAAAATCCTCATCAGAATTCTACCTGTGACAGTGTAAACCCAGCCTGTGTGCTCCCAGTTTGGAAAAGTAACTGAAAGCCAAGGAGTATAATGGAAAGTTCAGGGTGCCTCTGGGCACCCATGCTGGGGATAAAATAATTATAGAGAGCTCAGCTGCTCTTTGTCACATAGCATGAAGTTCCTGGTGACTAGCACTAACAGAGAAGCAAAAACTGCTACGGCCATCACGTAAATCCACTCTGCTCTGCAGAATGAATTATGTCCATTTGTAACCATAGGCAAACAAAATACAGAAAACTTCACAGCAGTTACAAACTGCTTAATAGACATATTATCAGATGTAAAGCAGTTTAACACACTACTAAATTGTCCACTGAACAAAAGCAAGCATTTTACCATTAAAGGCAGATTCTTGGTTGAATAAGATACTGGCATGGAGTCTGGTGGCTGAATTTTCACTAATTCTCAGTGGGAACAAGAGGACTAGTGATATGAAAACTGCAGGCATACCTACAGGCTTTCATTCTAGGAAATCAATGAATCTTCTTGAATTCAAATATTTCTACTACTATCTTTTGAGCAAAGATTTAGTAAAAGGTTAAGTAGATTTGTAGGTGCCAACTCAGTTTCTCTGAGAATAAATTTGCTTTGTGACAGCAAAGTCAATAGAATAGAGATAATTTACACTATCTCAGGACAAAACACAGAATCAATATTAAGTTCAAGACCCTTAGTTTGGGTAAAATCATAACTGATCTTAGCACAGACAGCACCTGATTCTTGAATGTAACCTCAGGCCAGCAGTATCAGACTTTTGTGTTCTTTCGTTCCAAAACAACTTTGCACAGACTGCCAGATTAAAGCCATTAAAATCCAACATACTTCAGTAAGATCAGATATCAAAAGGAGTTTTATCTTTGTTTGAATTTAGGATGTCAGCTTTAACATATATATTTATACCACATATTATTTTCTTTTCTTCTTTTTTTCAGTATTGACTCACTGTTATTTAACTGTGGAATAACATGACCCTAAAGGTTTGGCACATTCAGAAAAATTAATTAGATTATTCTGGTTTCTCTACTCAGTGAGCTCAGTTGTTATGACAACAAAATTTTTATCACTTTCTTAACATCAGTCCTTCTGANAAAGAATCCATCTAAGCTTAGGAAAAACATTTTTCATTTCCAATATTTAGAGCCATACAGTCAACTTCCAGAAGTAATGACCTAGCTTAATACATTTCTTAAAGTCTTCTAAGAGCCAAAGACTTTTTCTATGGTCAGCTGAAAACAGTACAAAATCTATCTGCAGCTCGCCACTGGTCCTACACGCTCACTGATTTGGGAACCCTTCAGACATTACAGATAGAATATATATCATAACTGTAGTTATAACACCTGATCAGAAGGTGTAACGCAGTAAAACATAGTTTGGCATAGAGGGTTTTTACTATTACTATTTTGAATGAACATGGCAAATACAGATGATGAGGTAGTTTCAAGTCAGGGGCAAACTTGATGCTCCTGATTTTATGCATAGCTTCTCTTGCCTGGGAAGCTTTTAATTTGTTCCCAGCTCTTTCATTTTCTTGGCATTATTGCACAAAAACTGTTTCACTTGCTAAATATTTGAATCATCCTCCTTTTATAATAATATACTCTATTATTTTTTGTTGTTGTTGAAAGAGGATAAGACTGCCCAGAAGACAGAGGACTGTGTTGTTCTGCAGTGGAGTTTTGTGTAAGCTTTCTTGGATTAGTTAGGCTCAGATCCAGTCAAAAATTTAGATTGAGAAGCTTTCTAAACACTTCCAGTCATGTCATGGAGCATAAACCAAAGTTTGATGGTTCCATACCTGTATTCCCTGGACATGCTATGAGGAGAATTAAGTACTTCAAAATACAGCTCTATTGCAGCACACGATATTAGATTATAAAAGTGATCAATACAAAAGTATATCTGAGAATCACCTCCCTGTGAACTTTTGTACCTAATATGGATTGGAAAATAAGGGAGCTACTTGCTCACAGGGACAGAAAGCTCCCTGCTGTATCATGATTCATATGATGTATCTTTCAGATAAAGAAATAAGTCTGATCCTTGGTTATGAATCTGTTAAGCATTGTTTATATTCTCTGTAGTAAGCCAAAAGTTGGAGATCTGGCAGAAATGAGAGAGCTGTTTTTTATGTCCATCTCAGTTCTTCTCTCTTCCTATAATTTATATAAGCAGTAGTCCATTCAGTGCTAGTATAACTGACTGCAAGAACTCTGTACTGGCCTGTGGTGATAGCACACAGGAATGAACAGCTTTCTTGTTTTATTTCTTTTTATTTTGCTTTTCTTGTTTTTTTTTTTTTTGTTTGTTTGTTTGTTGTGAAGATGTCTTTATAATAACATGAACATAATTGAGTTTAAATCTTGCTTTGTCTTCTACACTCACAAGACATAAATCATGGCTGAAAAAAAGTCAATAATTTAAAGTCAGTTGTGAACATTTCTTTATTATTTCATAGCAACACAAAATTGGAGAAATTTATTGTTTGTTCAGAGACAAGAAAAAGATGTCACAAAAAAAAAAAAAAAAAAAAAAAAAGAAGTGATTCAATGAGTATAATGAATGAGTATAATGAAGTCACAGGTGGAAAGCCTGCTGAAAATAGTTGACAATGAGAGGGATCTGGGGGTTCTGGTTGATGGAAAGTTGAATGCATCAGCAGTGTGCCCCGGCAGCCCAAAGGGCCAACCAGTGCCCTGAGGAGCATCAGGCCCAGCACTGCCAGCTGGGCAAGGGAAGGGACTGTCACACTCTGCTCTGCCCGGTGTGGCCTCACATCATTCAAAGATGGGGAAGTTTCTAGAGGGCAAGACGTGTGAGCATTGGCTGAGGTCCCTTGGTTTGTCCAGCCCAGAGCAGAGGAGGCTGAGAGGAGGCCTCACGGCGGCCTACAGCTCCCTCCCAGGGCAGCGGAGGGGCAGGCGCTGAGCTCTGCTCCCTGGGGACAGCGACAGGGCCCGAGGGAACGGCACGGAGCTGTGTCAGGGGAGGTTCAGGCTGGAGGTTAGGGAAAGGGTCTGCCCCAGAGGGTGGTGGGCATGGAATAGGCTCCGCAGGGCAGTGCACACGGCCCCAGGCTGACGGAGTTTAAGAAATATTTGAACAATAGGCATCGGGTTTGGATTTTGGATGGTCCCATGTGGTGGCAGGAGTTGGACTTGATGATCTTTGTGGGTCCCTTCCCACTTGAGATATCATTCTGTGATTCTATGACATCTAAGCAGCAATCAATCCCCCTGAATTTTCAGTGTTTCCATTTCTTCTTGATTAATTTGTCATGCGATCTTTGAATAACAAAGAAAATCTGCAGTTAGAGCACCATCAGAAGACAATCTCACATAAATACTTTTCTAGAGATACTGAAGGCCAGATTGTTCATGAAAGAGCGTGAGATCGGACCTGGAAAGAGGAAGACAAACTTCAATTCTGCTACTTGTCACTGCCTGCACAGAAAGCAAGAGCTTGATAAAAACACACAAGATGTGTAGGTGGGCAGAGACAAGAGGGATGGAGCCAGAAGAAAGCATAACAGAAAAATTTCCTGCCTGATTTCTATTGTTCATGTTTACTGGGATTCCACCTGTCATTCCCCAAAACTCTTCGTGTCTAAAGTGATAAATTCTTTAGCCCAATAAATAGCAAATCACTGTGGGGGAAAAAAAAAAAAAAAAAAAAAAAAAAAGACTTCACCACAACTATAGGATTCACCCAGGCTTCTACTGTCAAATTTGCATCATGGTTTCCATCAATGTGTTCTTGGTCATGATCAATAAGATAAAAGCTACAGACAGAGCACTGCAAATATGCCTTTTTACAATGTGTACTCTAAACAGAGAATAGAAAACTGTGCTTAGAATTTTTCACTCATATTGCAGAACCCTTGAGATCTCACAACACTGTATCTTTGTCCTGGTTTCAGCTGGGACGCGGTTGGTTTTTCTTCATAGTTCATTGGTATGATGCTGTGTTTTGGCTTTAGGAGGATAACACCCTGATGCTGAGCAGCGCTGCACAGAGCCAAGGACATTTCAGTTTTCAATTTCTTGTACTGTCCCACCAGCAAGGGGGGCCAAGGGGACACAAGGAGCTGGGAGGGGAGAGAGCCAGGACAGCTGACCTAAACAGGCCAAAGGGATATTCCATAACATATTACACGATGAGAAAAAAAAAAAAAAAAACTGTAAAACTGTGGGGAACTGCCCAGGTGTGTGGTGGAGGAGCAGCCACTGCTCAGGGACTGGCTGTGCATCAGCCAGCGGGTGATGACGAATTGCATTGTGCATCATTTGTTTCATAAATATATTATTATCATTACTGTTATTATCTTCCTTTTCTCTTCCTTTTATGTCTTAGTAATTAGGTTTTTTTATCTCAACCCACGAGTTCTACTTTTTTTTTTTCCCAGTTCTGTCCCTCCTCCCACTGCAGGGTGGAGTAAGTGAACAACTGTGTGGTGCTGAGCTGCCCACTGGGTTAAGCCACAACAACCTTGTACAATACACCTCTGTCTAGTAACAATGAGAAGCCTCACCAGCAGAGAATACATTTTCATTACAAGGGAAATGGATACCAAACTTAGTTTTTTCAGGAAACAGCGTTGTCTGGAAACATCACTGTATTTGCAAGTTTGCATGCTCAAAGAGAAGCCTGCTTGAACTTTCTCTTCCTTGCCTTCTATTATGTATATTTAAGTTTATCATATACCACCAATCTCATGCTACTTACTATACTCTGCCTTTGCTGTGCTCTTTTATCCTGAGAAAATGCAGATCTCAGACCCAAATGAACTGCTGCAGTAGATAATGTGGGAAGAACATGCAAGCAAGTTGGAAGCTATTGCTTCACACAGCAGGGAGCTTCCCCAGGCTGTCTGATCCACTGGAAGAGCCTGTTCGACATCTTCATTAAGGCTGTAATGAGCCTGGTAGCTGTGTCCTGTCCTTGACAAAGTTAATTGTCTCTATAGAAAAATATCGATAACTGTGAAATGGTATTTAATGCTCATTTTAGATGCCTGTGAATTTGTGCAAGATGTCAGTGAGCCTGGTTCTTTTCCCAAATTAGCCAGTGAATGTGTTACAGCTTTGCATTAACTGTCTTCTGTTTTCCTTTGTGTCCCTATGTAAGGATAAGGAGTAACATCTTGAAAAAGGTATTTGAGGGGAAAGCATTATTTAGTACTCAGTGACATCAGTCATTCCATCTTTAATTTGGCATCGGATATATGTCAAGTCTTAGCTAGAGAAATGGAGGGATCCTATAAAATGGCATTCTCACAAGTTTTCAAACCCATGTATAAAAGTACAATTGCTTGACTTATGTATGGAATCAAATTCAAGAATTCAAGTCTACATTTTTCCAGTGTGGCCTGCTGGGTGATGAGGGATAAAGATATGACCACATGATTTTGTATTCATAGGCACTTGCCCTTCTTTTATAAGGGGAAAGATAAAGATATAGAAATATATACATGTTTTTAACTTACTAAAGATGTGATGAGTTAATTGAAAGAAGAGTAAGATAGGATATATGCAGTTCATATAGATTATCTTTTGTGTGTAGGTGGGAGACAATCAGGATTTTCTACAGTCTCTAAATCTGCTAAAGAATTCCTCAAAATCTGCTGCTACTTTGTTGACTACAGCTGCTTGGCCAAACATGCAGACACATGGATGGCCTTTTTAATATCTTCTCTGTGCATTCATGATGATTCACACTAAGAACAGGAAATAGAATCATAATATTTGAAGCAGTTTAAATATATTTACAGTTTCACTCTGCTTTTCACAATCCTATCAGCATCAGAATGAGTAAAAAGTATCTGTTTGACTGTGCCTTTTTCTGTCAGTCCTGACTCTCATGTCTGCCCTATGAACTTTGAATGGTTCTCTCTATTGTATTTTAATCAGAACATGCACAGAGAAAGTAGCTGCTGCTCCTTTTTTCTTTTTTTTTTTTTTTCCTCATCCTTTATGTTATCATCTTTTTGCCCCTGTTCATGGTTTCTTAAGCTGAAGGCTGTGATATTTTAGTGAACAATCTGTTTTTGCTGACAGGCAGATCAGACAGGCTTCCAAATGCACTGTTTCTTCATTTACATGCACCACAGCCATCCCCTTCTCTGCAGACTAGATCAATCTCAGTATTATGGAGATTATATTCCTGTCAGTAAGCCTTCAGCTTTTTCCTCACTTTGCTGTAGCACAAGGCTACACATTGAAGAGCAGATGAACTTGACATTTCATTTCACCCACTCTATATGCCAAAAAGAAATTCTGCTTGAAGAAAGAGTGATTCAGACAAAACATTATGCAGCTACTGGAAACAGTACATCTCTGTGATCTAGTTAAAGACAAAGGTTCTCCTGAAATATAGGAGTCATCACCCAAGAACTCCTTTAATATTTAGCCAAAACCAACTTGCAAGTGTTTTAAAGTTATAAACGGGCAACATTTGGTAAAATTGGGAAATAGAGTCAGGTTTTCTGAGTTATGATTCTAGCTATGACTCAGTCTGTGAGTGTGGCTTAATCTGTTGCAAAGTATTTCTTTCTCTTCACCTCTAGAACTGTGAGAATCTGGTAAGCCTTTTTTTGTCTTTTGATGAGATCTAAACTCATCAAAATCCTTTGAGATTAATGACATTTCAAATATATATATATATATATATATATACGTAAACTTTTCTAATTTGTCTTTCCAGCAAAGCTACATAAACACTTGCAGTTTTGAGTATTCTGCTGCATGAGGTTATAAATAAATGATGCAAAATGTAAAGATTAAAACAAACTTCAAATATGGAAAAACTTTTTTTTTTTTTTTTCAAAAAATCTCTACATTTCATTTTAAAAGAGCTGCATATTAGTGGTGCAGCTCAGTAGCTTATTAATGGGTTACTGGTTGCTGGATTTTTTTTTCTCTCATGAAAATCCATCACCCCCAATTCCCATTAAAAAAAAAAAAAAAAAAAGAAAAAAATCAGAAATCTCTCCTTT